>CAUYON010157633.1:0-18879 GCA_963573935.1 Arctocebus calabarensis
TCCCAGCTACTCGGGAGGCTGAGGCAAGAGAATCGCTTAAGCCCAGGAGCTGGAGGTTGCTGTGAGCAGTGTGACGCCACGGCACTCTACCCAGGGCGATAAAGTGAGACTCTGTCTCTACAAAAAAAAAAAAAAAAAAACATGACTTTTAAACTAAAAACTAAAGAATGAATAGGAATTTGCATAGATAAGCAAAACAGGTTTAGGAAGCCATTTCACCTGTACACTTAAAAAGTGACAGTTATTTAGAGAATGAGATATAAGAGTTATTTTAAAAGTAGAATTTGTGATACTTTGGGCTGGATGATTAAAAAAAATTTTAAGTACAAATCAAATAACTTGTTATTGATTGGGCATGGTAGGGGTAAAAAAAAGTGAGATCAATCTGAGATGACCTCTGAATATCTATTATGAGCAACTGACTGATGGTGGCATTTAATGAGATCAGCAACACTGCCAAAAGAATAGGACGTTGTTGGTAGGAGAGAGAAAAGAGATAATAAGGTTAAGTTTAGAGAATTTGAGTTTTAGGCTCAGTACCTGTAGCTCAGTGGTTAGGGCACCAGCCACATGCACTGGGACTGGTGGGTTCGAATCCAGCTGGGACCTGCTAAACAACAATGCAAAAAAAATAGCCAGGCATTATGGCAGGTACCTGTAGATCCAACTACTGGAAGGCTGAGGCGAGAGAATCGCTTAAGCCCAAGAGTTTGAAGTTGCTGTAAGCTGTGATGCCACAGCACTCTACCCAGGATGGCAGCTTGAGACTCTGTATCAAAGAAAAAAAAAAAAGAAAAGAATGAAAGAAATCATCCCAAATAGAGAGTGATAGGAACATTGTCAGATACAGGTGAAAGTCTAATTGAACCCGATGATCATGAATTGGTAGTGAGTAGTATTGAGTTTCTTTTCTTAGTGGCTCTCAACTTCCATGTATAGGCCCCGGAAGCCATTTCATCCAGAGTTAGGGTTTTACCAGGGGAATATGACCAAAGGATAGAGAGGGAGTTTAGGGCTTATGGAAGAAAGTGACTGAAATTATAGACCCAAGACTCTCAGCTGGATATGGAGAGAATTTTGTTAAGGAAGAGGTTGATGGGTCTGAAGAAAACTATGGGGTCAGTTGATGGGAAATTCACATGAGGTTGAAGAACAACTGTAGTGAAGTACTTAGAAGAATAAGAGGTGATCAGAGAATTCTGATGTTTGCATTTAAAATTTTAGAGGTAGAGGCTCGGCGCCTGTGGCTCAACAGGCTAAGGCGCCAGCCACGTACATCTGAGCTGGCAGTTCGAATCTAGCTCAGGCCCACCAAACAACAATGACGGCTGCAACCAAAAAATGGCCGGGCGTTGTGGTGGGCGCCTATAGTCCCAGCTACTTGGGAGGCAGAGGCAGGAGACTCACTTGAGCCCAGGAGTTGGAGGTTGCTGTGAGCTGTGGATGCGACAGCACTCTATCCAGGGTGACAGCTTGAGGCTCTGTCTCAAAAAAAAAAAAATTTTAGAGGTAGAATAGTTTAGAATATGAGAGTAGTAGTGAGTGACAGCAACAGAATGAAGTAAAAATACATTAGAAATAAAGAAGCCAAGGAATTAGAGTGTTGTTTAATCTTCTCTGTGGTTAATTATAATTTTACACATGAGGAAACTGAAGTTTAGAAATAGAGTTAAATAGCATGTAGAAAAGCCAGTCCTTAAATCTATCCAGGGGTGGGGAACCTGTGGCCTTCTATTTTAATAAAATCTTTTTATTTATATTTATAGAACTTTGTTCATCTTTTATATTTTTTAGTTTTAAAACAAACAGAATTTTTCTGTAAATTTGTATTCACTCAAAAGGCCACACTTAAAAGACCTAGAAGGTCGCATGTGGCCTTAAGGCTTCATGTTCTCTAGTCCATGGGCATATTTTAAACTACTCAGTTATATTATGAAAACAATATTTATTGATAATTAAAGTTTTTGTTTGTTTGTTTGTTTGAGACGGAGTCTTGCTTTGTCACTCATGGTAGCATATAGTGGCATGATCATAAGCTCACTGCAGCTCTGAACTCCTGGGCCCAAGTAATCCTCCTGCCTTAGCCTCCTTAGTAGCTGGGACTACAAGTACATACCACCTACCCCGCTAATTTTTTATTTTTTGTAGAGACAGGATGTTGCTATGTTGACCAGGCTGGTCTCAAACTCCTGACCTCCAGCAGTCCTCCTACCTCAGCCTCCCAAAGTGCAAATTACAGCCATCCAACCCATAATTAGTTTTTAAATTGATGGGAAGTGATGCATGGTTGGGTTAACATAAAAATTACATAAGCGCTTAAGCCCAAGAGTTTGAGGTTGCTGTGAGCTATGACGCCAAAGCACTCTACTAAGGGCGACATAGTGAGACTCTGTAAAAAAAAAAAATTACATGAGAATGATTCAAATTCTGTAAGGACAATTATTAAAAATCGAGGTATTTGGCTTGGTGCCTATGGCTCAACGGGCTAGGGCGCCAGCCACGTATACCTGAGCTGGTGGGTTCGAATCCAGCCCAGGGCCCGCCAAACAACAATGATGGCTGCAACCAAAAAATGGCCAGGCGTTGTGGTGGGCACCTGTAGTCCCAGCTACTTGGGAGGCGGGGGCAGGAGACTCGCTTGAGCTCAGGAATTGGAGGTTGCTGTGAGCTGTGATGCCACAGCATTCTATCCAGGGTGACAGCTTAAGGCTCTGTCTCAAAAAACAAAAAAAACCAAGGTATTTTAGAAAAGTTTTATTCATTTATCTCAAAATGAGTTACCAAAAGAAATTTAATATCATTGAGGACCAACTTTGCCGACATTAACCTAGGTACTGGGGCTATAAAAGATTGTTTGGTGGGCGGTGCCTGTGGCTCAACAGAGTAAGGCACCAGCCCCATATCCCATATGCTGGAGGTGGCGGGTTCAAACCCAGCCCTGGCCAGGAAAAAAAAAAAAAGAAGATTGTTTGGTCTTTGTAATTGAGAAGCTCCATAGCTTTCACACATCAACAGAAGTTTAGGTATAATCCAGCACAGCATCATAGCATGAAGAATGGACTATGTATCTATGGATTTCATATCTGTGCATTCAGCCAACATCAGATTGCACTGAATATGTACAGATTTTTTTTCTCGTCATTCTCTAAATAATACAGTATAACAATTATTGACATAGCATTTACATTGTATTAGATATTATAAGTAATCTAGAGAGGATTTGAAGAACAAGGGAAGGGCCAAGCATGGTGGCTTATGCTTATAATCTCTGCACTTTGAGAGGCTGAGGCAGGAAGATCTGTTGGAGGCCAGGAGTTTGAGACCAACCTAGGCAACACAGTAAGACTCCATCTGTACAACAAAGAAAAGTAATTAGCTGGGGATGGTGGTGTATGCCTCTAGGCTAATCAAGAGGCTAAGGTAGAAGAATTACTTGATCCCAGGAGTTTGAGGCTGCTGTGAGCTATGATCGTAGTACCATTGCACTCCAGCCTGGGTGACAAAGCAAGACCCTATCTCTAAAAATATATACATGTAAAATAAAAATTTTTTAAATAAAGTATATGGGATGCTTTTTATGTTGTAAGTAATCTAGAGAGGATTTAAAGTATATAGGAGCACATTCCTAGGTAATATGCAAATACAATGCCATTTTACATCAGAGGTGGGAGTATCTGCAGATTTTGGTATCTGAGGGAGGTCCTGGAACCAATCTTCTATAGTTATGGAGGGATAACTGTCCACTATTAGTCTAGTGCATTAAAATTAGTGGAGATTGAGCCTAGGAATCTATATATCTTTTAAAGTTCCCTTGGAGAGTCTTCTCACCTGCCAGGTTCTAGAAAGACTGGACTAGATCACTTCTTAAAGTAAAAGTCTTACAAAACTTTCAACTGGATTAGAAAGACTTTTAATAAAATGTAGTACCTTAGAATCCATAAAATTATTTTGTTTTAATAGTTTACTTTTTATATACTTTAGGAAATTCACCAGGAGAATCTGTTACCACCAAAGTAGAAACAAATCAGACAGGAGGTTCTTTGTCTCCTGAGCCAACCCACTTGCACTCTTCATTTTCCTCATTTCAGCCAAGAGTATTTACACAACTACAGGTAAGTATTTGGTAAAGCAGCCAAATCTGAAGCCCTTCTTCTATTCCTAGAGAGTTTACAAACTTGTTAAAGATTTATAATAATCACCAAATATGTTTTCATTATTAATTTTCTAATTTCTTTGTATGTTGATTTAAGATAATTCAAAAAGTATGTTTTGAAAACATTTGTGGTTGACTATGTATATAATAAATTTAGTTGGCTCAGTGCCTGTGGCTCAAGCAGCTAAGGTGCCAGCCACATACTCCTGAGCTGGTGGATTCCAATTCAGCCCAGGCCTGCCAAACAACAATGATGGCTGCAACCAAAAAAAAAAAAAAAAATAGCCAGGTGCTACATGGCAGGTGCCTGTAGTGCCAGCTACTTGGAAGGCAGAGGCAGGAGAATCTCTTGAGCCCAGAACCTGAAGGTTGCTATAAGCTGTGATGCCACGGCGCTCTATCCGGGGCGACAGCTTGAGGCTCTGTCTCAAAAAATAATAATAATAATAAACGTAGTTGTACTACTGTGGTTCATGTTTCTGTCCTCACTTAATATTTATTAGTACTGTATTTTGCTGTGTATAATGTATACTTTTTTGCCCAGAATTTTGTGAAAAATAAGGATGCACATTATACGTAGGTAGTATGGCTTGGGAGCAGGGAGCCCAGTGGGCCTCCTGGAGCCTGTCAGGTACACGGGATTCCAGTCCAGAAGGATCCAGTGGGAGCTGGCTGGAGTGGCCTCCATGGAGTGTTGCAATCAGGGGAGAGGGTGGTGGCAGAGCTATTGAGGCTGGCTGTGGCCATGCCCAGTAAGAGCCAAAGCCTGAGGCCCAGCTGCACAGAGGAAACCAGGAGTCCTGCTCAGGCCCAAGGGACCCGCCTGGTTGCCCTCCAGGCTTAATAACCTCAGAAGTTCTGGTCCTGCTGGACTTTGTGTACTTGCCCATCTCAGTCACCACCCCTGATGTGCTGGAAAGAAAAGGGGTCCTGGGAGAAGGGGAAGGGGTAGCTTTACAGAGCAAGTGACTGCAGGAGAGCTGTGCAATCTGCACGTGTACCATGGTAGCCGTAGCTCTCCCCAGATATGTCTCTGTAGTTTGAAAGCTGGCCACTTTCTCAAGGAGTGTTTTCCTGAAAGTTTGGGCCAAAACTTTGGGTGTGCATTATATACAGGAGTGCATTTTACATGGCAAAATGCAGTAACTATACTTACTTATTTTTTCCCATTTTGATTCAAAAATTACATCCTGTGAGAATATCATACACATACATAGTAAATTCAAACATTTTGATTTAACTGTTTTTGGTTTAAAAAGGATTTGCAGTTACAACCAAGGTTCACCTCTCCTGATGGATCACCGGCTCTGCTATCAGTAAATAACCACCCCTCCTCCAGTCCTTCAAGGCTTTTGGATTCAGTAGGAAGTGCTATAATAAATAATAATTCTCTACTGCTTAGTCAAAGTCAAAGCCTTGAAACAGATACATGTCGAACCCAAAACAGTACTACTGCCTCTACCATGAGTAACCTTCCAGGACCAGATCAAAATCTACTTGCAATGGATCAACTAGTAGAAGTTGATGATGTCGAGGATACAGGAAATCTGGAAGGAACTTTTCATCAGATTCTGTTGGGAGATGTGCAGACCATTCCAATACAAATTATAGACAACCATCCAACTCTCAGTAAGTTAAAATCAACTTAGGATTTTTTTCAGCCTTTTTGGGACTATCACACTATAGATAAAACTATTATTTTTTACCCAGTGGTCTAATTATATAAATCACCAAAATTATGAGAAAGAGGGGAAGTTTTATTAGCATCAGTTTAAGAATATTTAAACTTTAAATTTTTTTTCTTATTTCTAATCACTCACTAAATTGAAATTATTTATTCTCTTCTTACTTGGTGTTCCATGAAAAATCTGTAGTGATAATAAGAAACCAGGAAGAACCTTCAGAATGCGAGAAAAAAAATGATAGGAACAAATAAAACAAAAATATTTTAGTACAAAGATTATTATGGAAAACTGGAATGAAATGGGAAGACATAAAGATTAAAAGGAAGATTTTGAATCATAGACTTACATGTTGTGTTTTATAGAAATTCATCTAGTAAGACTTGGGCCCTTAGATTTGTTATCTTCACATCATTATTAACCAGTCAACATAGTAGTATACTCTTGTTAACTCCTACTTGATTTAATTTTGTCAGTTCTTTTCACACACATTACTCTGGATTATGTACTTAGGTGAGAAAGATTTGCAATATGCTTTTTTTTTCCTTAAGATAGAGTCTTACTTCTGTTACCCTTGGTAGAGTGCCGTGGCATCACAGCTCACAGCAACCTCAAACTCCTGGGCTTAAGCAATTTTCTTGCCTCAGTGTCCTGAGTAGCTGGGACTACAGGCACCTGCTACAACGCCCAGCTATTTTTTTGTTACAGTTGTCATTGTTTAGCAGGCCCTGGCTTGGACTTACCAGCATTGGTGCCTGTGGCGTGGGCACCGAACCAATATACTTTGTTTTTTTGAGACAGACTCTCACTCTCTTGCCCTGGCTAGAGTGTCCTGGCATCATAGCTCACAGCAATCTCAAACTCTTGGGATCAAGAGATCCTATTGCCTCAGCCTCCTAAGTACCTGGGACTATAGACGCCAACCACAACACCTGACAAATTTTTCTATTTTTAGTAGAGGGGTCTCACTCTTGCTTAGGCTGGTCTCAAGCTCCTGAGCTTAAGCAATTCACCTGCCTTGGCCTCCCAGAGTGCTAGATATAAGCCACCACACCCACCTTGCAGTCTTTAAAGAAAAAAGATCTCAGCAGTTATTCTTAAAATATATAAAATCTTTTGCCTCCATCTTAGTCATCATTTTTCTGGTTAAGGAAACTGATACAGTTTCTTCTCAAAAAGAAGCATTACCTTGGCAACCTTAGCTCAGTGGTTAGGGCACTGGCCACATGCACTGCAGCTGGTGGGTTTGAACTCAGCCCAGGCCTGCTAAACAACGACAACTACAATAAAAAAGAAAAAATAGCCAGGTGTTGTGGTGGGTACCTATAGTCCCAGTTACATGGGAGGCTGATGCAAGAGAATTGCTTAAGCCCAAGAGTTTGAGGTTGCTATGAACTGTGACGCTATGGCACTCTACCAAGGGCAACATAGACACTGTCTCAAAAAAAAAAAAAGCATTGTCTTTTAAATTTATTGTAAGCAATAATTTCCAGAAAATTTATCCAGAGGGATATGGCAATAATAGTAGGAAATTCTGTAGACAAAAAGGAAAAAGAAATGTACTTGAATTAATTCTTTTTTTTTTTTTTTTAATTATTTTGTAGAGACAGAGTCTCACTCTATTGCCTTCAGCAAA
The DNA here is from genome assembly GCA_963573935.1 of Arctocebus calabarensis. Lineage (NCBI taxonomy): Eukaryota > Metazoa > Chordata > Mammalia > Primates > Lorisidae > Arctocebus > Arctocebus calabarensis. Next base: position 7,472 of record CAUYON010157633.1, read on the forward strand.
GTGCCATGGCGTCACACAGCTCACAGCAACCTCCAACTCCTGATCTTAGATGATTCTTTGCCTCAGCCTCCCCAATAGCTGGGACTATAGGCACCTGCCACAACACCTGGCTATTTTTTTGTTGCAGTTTGGCCAGGGCTGTGTTTGACCCCGCCACTCTCGATGTATGGGGCTGGCACCTTGCTCACTGAGCCACAGGTGCCGCCCTGTACTTGGATTAATTCTTTACAAATCCATAAAATATGTAGTGATATCCTCATTCTACAAGTGGATAAACAAAGGCTAAGAGAGGTTAAGTAATTGTCTGACGCTCACATCCAATAAGTGACAGAGAGGAATTTAAACCTAAATCTGTCTACTTTCTTTTTCTTTTTCTATTTTTTTTTTTTTTCTTGAGAAAGAGTCTCAAGCTGTTGCCCTGGATATAGTGCCTTGGCATCCTAGCTCACAGTAACCTCCAATTCTTGGGCTCAAGCAATCCCTGGCCTCAGTTTTTTCTATTTTTAATAGAGATAGGTATCTTGCTTTTGCTGTGGCTGGTCTCGAACTCCTGAGTTCAATCAATCCACTGGTCTCCCAGAGTGGGAGCCCAGCTAAATTTGTCTACTTTCCAAAGTTCTCCACATACACATCCCCATACACACATAAACACACACTCTAAATGTTTTTTCCTCTATGTGGTGCCAAGTATTCCTTGGGAGCTCTAATCCAGATTGCTTTAAAGAAGACCCTCTTTGGATCCAAATTTGCATGATTTACCAAATTACAAGATAATCTGAAAGGCTCTTTTACCTGGATATGAGTTCTCAGGATTATTCAAATTCATACTTTATTGGTTATCTCTTAGGCTAAACACCCATATGTGACAAGCCTTAGGTATGTTTGACCCACCTGTCTGAGCAAACCCCCTTAACTTCTGTTTCCTATAGCTACTGAAAAACTGATATTCCTGAGAAAAAGAGTTGAAGATTTAATCTTGGACATCATATTTGCCAGCTCAAAATAGTGCTGCTGGTCTGCTACATTAGTTTAGTCATAAATACTTTGAAATCAGAATGGTAAGTGCATTCTGAAATGTTTCAGATGAGCAAATACATGGCTCACACAGCTATCATTTAAGTCAGAGCTATCATTTAAGATGTGGGTGCTTTTTCTAATATAGTTAAAGTCTCTTAGGGAGTAATCATTTTATTAATATGTGATCTCATGTGGAATATATGGAATAAAGCATGAATTTGTAATCTGTGCACCTGCTGTTTGCAAAGCAAATCATTTTCAAATGATGAGATGCTTCTTGGCTTTTATTCATGTATATTTTTTTAAATGATTACATTTAGATATGAGATATTCCTCATAGTTTTACCACATTATGAACTGGTGTTTTGGCATAGCAGCTGTACAAGAAAATAACTTTATTGTTTTCTTTTCAATGCTAGAAGAATTTAATAATAAATGATTTAAGATGTCAAAAACAGAGTTTTCAAATACACCAACTGCTTTTCTTAATTATTTGAGAAATTTCTTCCAAACTACTGAGTTTTGCTTTGCTTCTAAATTCATATAATTCTAATGATTTCAGTGCTGTAAAATATATTAACCTTTAGGATTTTTCTTTTTTGTTTGGTTTTAAAGTTGAAGAAAATCCAGAAGGTATCATTTCTGTGAGCCAAGTTAAGCAAGAACCTAAAGAACCAGCATTGTCTATGGAAAGAAAAAGAAATATGGACTGTAAAAAATTATCTGCTACATAAATTATTGAAGCTTTCAGAATTTACAACTTTGGTGGCTTGTGATATCATAGAAAAGAAGGTGAATATTGTCAAAGTGCAGCATTGTGATAACTAACTGGACTGAAGACTGATTTGATGAGAAGCTTTGATTTAAAACTGATATGTTTGTTGCGAATTCCATATTTTTACCTTGAGATATTTTACTCTTCTTATTTTGTATAATTTTTATGCTTTTTGATTATCTAATAAGGCCAGTATTTCAAAAGTTCTTCTGAACTCATTCAAGTATTATAGTCTGAATACAATTAGTTACCTTATTCATCCTTGGAAATACCCAATTTTGGTTCTTTCAAGACAAAAAAGAACAACAACAACAAAAAGAATGTGTGAGTGTATGTTTGTGTGTGTGTATGTATGTCATGAATTTTTTTTAAGTTCTGAAAGACCTTATTCTTAAGTTGAAGTTGTGAAGAAATTTTTAATTGGCAGACAGGTAAGAAAATATTTGTAGTATATTTCATCTAGAAAGATGAAAAGCAATAGATTTTAAATTAGGACACAAAGCCCAACAGTCTCATCTGTGGCAACCATACAGTTGCATTTTAGCTTCTTCCCTTCCAGTTTTTATACTTTTAACTACAAACTAATAGCATACTAATGGTCATTTCGTAGAAATTTAAAGTGGCATGGTAAGTACTAAGAATTTTAACTTGAATTACTCAGATAATGCCAGGGGCAGTGACTCACGCCTGTAATCCCAACACTGTGGGAGGCCCAGGCAGGTGGATTTCCTACACTCAGGAGTTCAAGACCAGCCTGAGCAAGAGCAAGACACTGTCTCTAAAAACTAGCTGGACAGGATAGGCGCGGTTGTGAGCCCAGCGCTTTGGTAGGCCAAGGTGGGCAGATCGCCTGAGCTTATGAGTTGAAGATCATCCTGAGCTAGAGCAAGACCCCACCTCTAAAAACAGCTGAACATTGGGAAGGGGGCCCCTGTTATCCCAGCTTCTCAGGAGGCTGAGGCAAGAGAATTGCTTAAGCCCATGAGTCAGAAGTTGTTGTGAACTATGACGCCACAGCACTCTACTGGGATGACAAAGTCAGACTCTGTCTCAAAAAAAATAAATAAAAAATAGCTGGGTATTGAAGGTGCCTGTACTCCCAGCTACTCGGGAGGCTGAGGGAAGGGGATCACTTGAGCCCAAGAATTTAAGGTTGCTGTGAGCTATAATGCCATGGCACTCTACAGAGGGTAGCAAAGTGAGACTCTATCTCAAAAAAAAAAAAAAAATTACTCAGATGAGCATCAGAAATCAATATATGCATCATGTATTTGTATTGTATTAGAGGTGAAAACACTTCAAGAAAGAAATTGAGAGAATTCGAAAAGAACAATGGAATCCCTTGGTGTTTACAGATAGTTTGGGTAACTTTCTGATAACAGCAGAGGCTCCCCCCCCTTTTTTTGTATTGAAGATTCAGCTCCAGTTAAAAAAGAATTTCAGTTATATTTACATTTTTCTATGCCAGAGTTCTTACTGAATTGATGGTAATAGGATTCATAGTATTTCAAGGTAAGTATTTGTAGTTTAAAATTTCATACTCTGGTTTCTCTTCAGATCGCATAAATCTTTCGCCTTTTACTAAAATTTCGTTCATATTTAAAACTTTAAAATGTCTGATCTGCTATATTTCCCTGTTAAATAAGTATATTTACTTCCATTATTAAATAATGACTAGTATATTCATTACTATATATTAGAATCTGTTTTCTTGAAGATTGGTAAACTAGAAATGTCCACTATAGCTGTCAAGAAATCAACCCAAAGGGTTTTATTTTTCCAGAGATCATTTGTAGATATATTTTAAATTTTTTTTTAAAAAATTTCAAGTGGATATTAGTATTTAATATTCAGAGCATACACAATATAATATGAAATTTGACCTTAATAAAGGTTAAATTGATATCATTTAAGGGAAGTCATTGATAAATTAATTCATTACATGAATGCAAGTCACTCTTGGCCTTTCTGAGTTCAGTCTCCCATTCCTGATTCACTTTGTTTCAGGTACATGACATGTATCTAAATACAAAACACTATTACAGTAGAATTAGGTGGAATTCTGGGCAGCACCTGTGGTTCAGTGAGTAGGGCGCCGGCCCCATATACCAAGGGTGGCAGGTTCAAACCCAGCCCTGGCCAAACTGCAACAAAAAATAGCTGGACATTGTGGCAGGCACCTGTAGTCCCAGCTACTCAGGAGGCTGAAGCAAGAGAATTGCCTAAGCCCGAGACCTGGAGCTGTGAGCTGTGACACCACAGCACTCTACTAAAAGCGACAAAGTGAGACTCTGTCTCTTAAAAAAAAAAAAAAAGAAGTAGGTGGAATTCTAAAATTCCTTGATCTAGATTTATATTTAATAAAAAGTTCATTATTTATACCTTATTTAATGAAAAGTTAATGTTTACTTATATATATTTTTAGTAAGAATTGCTTTTCTTTTTCCCTAGAATTGAAAGTATTTGATGTCAAATACAGGTTCACTTAGTTTGTGTGTACTTAAAAGGAGGAAGTCCAAAATAATTTATAATTTAGTGTTACATTTTAGGTGATACTGTTTTCATTTGTTACTTCTACTTTTATGGAAACTTTTTTCAAGATATTAAATAATCTTCACCTTCAAATGTTAGTAATGGTTTATTATCAAATACTTTACCAATTGAATTATATTCTTTTGGAGACTTTCTTTTTTGATGTTGAGCTGCTACGGAGAAATGCTTCTTCATGTATAAAATCAGGTCTGTTGCCTGTGAGGATGAGAGCTGTCTGAAGATTCCGACATTGGCATAGTTAAAAAATATTTCTCTTAGGCCAGGCACGGTGGCTCATGACTGTAATTCTAGCACTTTGGGAGGCTGAGGCAGGTGGATTGCCTGAACTCACAGGTTCGAGACCATCCTGAGCCAGAGCGAGACCCCATCTCTAAAAATAGCTGGGCGTTGTGGTGGGCGCCTATAGTCCCAGCTGCTTGGAAGGCTGAGATAAGAGAATCGCTTGGGCCCAAGAGTTAGAAGTTGCTGTGAGCTATGATGCCATGGCACTCTACCAAGGGTGACATAGTGAGACTCTGTTGAGAAAAAAAAAAAAAAATACTTCTTTCACTTCATTCTGTGCATATGTCTCTTCTGATACTGTTTTTGATCATGAGGACAGAAAGTTACAGTGCATCCTCCCCAAAATAAACAAAAGACGAAAACAGAAGTCCCTCACAAAAACCAAGAACAAGAAGAAAGATTTATATCCCTAATTGTATACTCTTTTGGTTTTAGGTAGAAACTGGAACTATCAGTATTTTCATGTAAGTATTTCAATGAGTAGCTCTGTAAAAATGATTTTTAAATAAGTTTATAAAAGTTCATTGTCCTCTAAATGCATGTTTAGTCATAGTGTATCAGTATTGTGTTTAAAGGTGCTTAGCATCACTTTTTGAAAACCATGTTTACATATTTAAACGTTTAATTATTTTTAAATGCATAGAGTATATGCAAGTGCATAATATTTTCAGTATCTGTATTTGGCATTCTCCTAACAGCTCTACAGCAAAGTTTGACATACATTCTTTTGTGTCATGTATTAGAAAGTGTACTATCTGTAGACGTGAGTCCGACATTCACAACAAGCAGTTAGAAATTCACAATTACAGTTCAGCCTGTTTCTTCATTGTAGTTTTCATGTTGCAAACCTCCAGTGAACTTTATATATTCTACCGTGAATTATAGATAAACACAGCTACATTGAGCCTTTTCCTTAATAGCAATTTTCTGTGTAACCACTTAGTATACTTAAAAAGTTTTTCTACTTTATGCAAGGTAAATGTTTCCTAAATATCACAAAAGTGATTAAAAACAGATTTGGAATCTGGTCCTGCATTAGGAGTTTGTAAATTTGAGGCCCACCAGCATGTGTTTTCATCGTCTTTACATTCTGTCAAAAATTATTACATAATCATGTGGGTATGAGAAAGATGTTATTTTATTTGTACCAGGTTTAAAAAGAGGTTTTAAAAAAGTGTACATATATTGTAACTTAATGTACAGTGTCCTTGTTATAATGTAATTTTTCCATTAAAAATCCTATTATTTTTTCTTGGTAGTTTTATTTTTATACTTTTCCTGGAGACAGTGGTAGTTTTGTTCATCTTAAAGATGCTGAATAAACCCTTTAATACCTGAGAATTTGGGGTAGAGATTTATGTTTATTTGAAACCTGGAAGTGTTTAAGCATAACTACCAGTGACTCCTGTTAGCCTTATATTTGGGAATACATATGTGTTTAGTACTCTGCAACCTAGCCAAACATTAACATTTTAAAACAAGATATAAGCAAATCATTTTTATCCTACAGTTTGGTGCCATGACAGCTTCAAGTATAGCTTTATATTTAGGATTAATGATGGAAGTATATGATTAAAGGAAAAGTAATTATTAATTTTTTTCTCTCTTTGCTTTATTCTACTCCGTAGCCATTTTTAAGGTCCATAGAAAATCTTAATCTCTCCAGAACAGGGACTACATTAGCTCTTTCCCATCAGCTGGTTTAGGATTCAGACATCTTAAATGATATAGTGGTGTAATATGCAACCATCTGTAATTTTACTTAATTAACTTAGTCACAAAGACAAAGCCCTAGTACACTTTGCCACATACATGTTAGCTATGAATTTTATTGCTGAATGATACAATTGTTCATTGCAGACTGAATTGTTAAAAAATGAGGAAGAGAAGAAACTTAGGATAGGGTAAAGTGATTCCTGACAAATGTAAATAAATTGGCCAGGCAAGGTGACTCATGCCTGTAATCTTAGCACATTAGGAGGCCAAAGAGGATTACTTAAAGTTAGGAGTTTAAGACCAGCCTTAAATGATATGTTGGTGTAATATGCAACTATCTGTAGTTTTACTTAATTAACTTAGTCATCTTAAGTTTTTAAGACCTGCCTGAGCAAGAACAAGACTCCATCTCTACCAAAAATAGAAAAAAATGAGTTGGGCTTGGTGGTAGGTGCTTTTAGTTCCAGCTACTCAAAATACTTAGGCAGGAGGATCACTTGAGCCCAGGAGTTCAAGGTCATAATAAGCTTCAGTGACACCACTGCACTCTATGTTGGGTGGTGGAGTGAGATTTTTGTCTCAGATAGATAGCTAGTATGGTTAGTACAGAAATCCTTTGGGAATATGATAGGGGTATAGAATACTAACAACAGAAGACAGAATGGAAATCATATACCAGGAGAGTTTTTATTTTTAAAAAATCTATATTGGCTCGGCGCCTGTGGCTCAACGGGCTAAGGCGCCAGCCACGTACACCTGAGCTGGCAGGTTCGAATCCAGCCCGGGCCTGCCAAACAACAATGATGGCTGCAACCAAAAAATGGCCGGGTGTTGTGGCGGGCGCCTGTAGACCCAGCTACTTGGGAGGCAAAGGCAAGAGACTCGCTTGAGCCCAGGAAATGGAGGTTGCTGTGAGCTGTGATGCAACAGCACTCTATCCAGGGTGACAGCTTGAGGCTCTGTCTCAAAAAAAAATAAAAATAGGCTCGGCGCCTGTGGCTCAATGGGCTAAGGCGCTAGCCACGTACACCTGAGCTGGCGGGTTCTAATCTAGCCGGGGCCCGCCAAACAATGACAGCTGCAACCAAAAATGGCCGGGCGTTGTGGCGGGCACCTGTAATCCCAGCTACTTGGGAGGCAGAGGCAGGAGACTCGCTTGAGCCCAGGAATTGGAGGTTGCTGTGGGCTGTGATGCCACGGCACTCTATCCAGGGTGACAGCTTGAGGCTCTGTCTCAAAAAAAAAATAAATAAAAATAAATAAAAATAAAAAATCTATATTGAAGTATAATCGACATACAACAATCTGCACATATTTAAAATGAACTATTTGATAAGTTTTATATGTATAAAGCTGTGAAACCATCACTATATAATCTAGACAATGAATACACGTATATCCATCACCTTCAAAAGTTTCCTAGTGTTATCTTTTATGATCCATGCTCAATCCACCTGCCTCCTGGCCCAACATCCCTAAACTACTGATCTCTCGGTAGAAATCAGTTTGTTAGAAATGAAATAGTAGGGTCGCCACCCATAGCACAGGGTTACGACACCATTCACATATATCGGCACCAGCACTGGGCCAACTAAACAACAATGAAAACTGCAACAACAACAATAAAAATAGCCAGGCATTGTGGCGGGTGCCTGTAGTCCCAGCTACTTGGGAGGCTGAGGCAAGAAAATCGCTGCTTAAGCCCAAAAGTTTGAGCTTGTTGTGAGCTGTGACACCACTGTACTCTACCAAGGGTGACAAGAGTTTGACTCTCTCAAAAAAAAAAAAGAAATGAAATGAAATAGTATAGTTTGAAACTTTCTTGGTCTGGGTTTTGTCACGCAGCATAGGTATTTTATGATTTTTTTGTTTATTTGTGTGATGATGGACATTTAGGTTTTTATTAATAGTTCTAGGCTATGCTATTACAAATAAAGCTGTCATGAACATTTGTGTATAGTCTTTGTATGTACTTAATGCTTTCATTGAAAATTTTTTTCTTCTTTTTTTTTTTTTTTTTTTTTTTGGTTGCAGCCATCATTGCTGTTTGCGGGTCCAGGCTGGATTCGAACCCACCAGCTCAGGTGTACGTGGCTGGTGCCTTAGCCCGTTGAGCCACAGCAGAGGTGCCGAAAATTTTTTTTTCTTTATGGGTCATGCTTTTGTATAACATCTAAGAGAACTTTCCTAGGGATGGAATTGCTGGTTCATATAGTAGGTATATATTTAATTTTTTAAGAAGCTGCCAAATGGTTTTTCCAAAGTATTTGTACCAATTTACATTCCTACCAGCAGTGCACAAGAGTTCCAGGTTTTCTAAATCCTAGCCAACACTTAGTATGGACAGTCTTTTAGGTTTTAAAGATCTAAGTGGTGTCATGGTGTTTTTTCATTTCTGTAATGACTAACATGATTTATTTGCCATCTGTATCTTCATATCTTCTTTAATGAATGTGAATCTTTCACCTATTTTTTGAAAATTTTTTTATTAAATCATAGTTGTGTACATTAATGCAATCATGGAGTATAATGTGCTGGTTTCATATACAATCTGAAATATTTTCATCAAACTGGTTAACATAGCCTTCGTGGCATTTTCTTAGTTATTGTGTTAAGACATTTATATTCTGCATTTAGTAAGTTTCACTCATACCCTTCTAGGATGGACCACAGGTGTGGTCCCACCAATTACCCTCCCTCCACCCATCCTTCCCCCTCCCCTCGCATCCCCTCTCTTGCCCCTTTTCCCATATTCTTGTGCTATAATTGGGTTATAGCCTTCATATGAAAGCTATAAATTAGTTTCATAGTAGGGCTGAGTACATTGGATACTTTTTCTCCCATTCTTGAGATACTTTGCTAAGAAGAATATGTTTCAGCTCCATCCATGTAAACATGAAAGAGGTAAAGTCTCCCTCTTTCTTTAAGGCTGCATAATAGTCCATGCCACAATTTATTAATCCATTCATGGCCTTTGGGCTTCTTCCATGACTTAGCAATTATGAATTGGGCTGCAATAAACATTCTGGTACAAATATCTTTGTTATAATGTGATTTTTGGTCTTCTGGATATATACCTAGAAGAGGAATTATAGGATCTAATGGCAGGTCTATTTTTAGATCTCTAAGTATTCTCCAAACATCTTTCCAAAAGTACCATATTAGTTTGCATTCCCACCAGCAATGTAGAAGTGTTACCTTTTCTCCACATATCCATACCAACATCTCTGGTTTTGGGATTTTGTTATGTGGGCTAATCTTACTGGAGTTAGATGATATCTCAAAGTAGTTTTGATTTGCGTATTTCTGATGATTAAGGATGATGAGCATTTTTTCATCTGTCTGTAGGCCATGCACTTGTCTTCTTCAGAGAAGTTTCTCTTCAAGTCCCTTGCCCACGCTGAGACGGGATCACTTGTTCTTTTCTTGCTAATACATTGGAGTTCTCTGTGGATTCTGGTTATTAAACCTTTGTTGGAGGCAAAACCTGCAAATATCTTCTCCCATTCTGAGGGCTGTCTGCTTGCTTTACTTACTGTGTTCTTGGCCATGCATAAGCTTTTTAGTTAGATCAGGTCCCGGTAGTGTATTTTTGATGCTGCTTCAATTGTCAAGGGAGTCCTCCTCATAAAATATTCGCCCAGGCCTATTTCTTCAAGAGTTTTCCCTGAACTTTCTTCTAGTATTTTTATAGTTTCATGTCTTAAATTTAAATCTTTAATCCAGTGAGAGTCTATCTTAGTTAATGGTGAGAGGTGTGGTCCAGTTTCAGTCTTCTACAAGTTGCCAGCTAGTTCACCCAGCACCACTTGTTAAATAGGGAATCTTTTCCCTACTGAATGTTTTTAATTGGCTTGTCAAAGATCAAATAATGGTAAATAGCTGGGTTCACCTCTTGGTTCTCTATTCTGCTTTCACCCATTTTTAAAGTGGTATGTTACTGAATTTTGATGTTTAAAAAAATACATGCTAGATACACATCCATTATTAGTTATGTGATTTTCAAATATTTTCACCCACCTGGTCTATAGCTTACCTTTTCCCTCTTTTGGGGAGGAGGGAGTAAGGAAGGAGAGGGGTTCTCACTCTGTGCCCAGGTTGGAGTACAGTGTTGTCATCATAGCTTACTTCCACCTCAAACTCGGGCTCAAAGGATCCTTCTGCCTCTGGCTTCTGAGCAGGTGGGACCACCAGAACATATGCCAAAAATGCCTGGCTAAATTTTATATTTTTTTGTAGAGATGTGGTCTTGCTACATTGCTCAGGCTAGTCTCAAACTCCTCACCTTGAAAACACTCTCTTTTTTTTGTTGTTGTTGTAGAAACAGAGTCTCACTTTATCACCCTCGGTAGAGTGCCATGGTGTCACACAGCTCACAGCAGCCTCCAACTCCTGGGCTTAGGCAATTCTCTTGCCTCAGCCTACCGAGTAGCTGGGACCACAGGCACCTGCCACAACGCCCTGCTATTTTTTTTGTTGCAGTTTGGCCAGGGCTGTGTTTGAACCCGCCACCCTTGGTATATGGACTGGTGCCTTACTAACTGAGCCATAGGCACCACCCTTTTCACTTTCTTAATAGCATTTTTCAAAGGGCAGAAGTTCTTAAATGTGCTGAAGTCCAATTTATCTTTTTTTTTTTCTTTATGGGCCATGCTTTTGTATTACATCTAAGAGATCTTTCCTTAACCCAAGGTCACAGATTTTGTTCCTATGTTTTCATCTAGAAGTTGTTTTTTGTTTTGTTTTTGTAGAGACAGTCTCACTTTATCACCCTCAGTAGAGTGCCATGGCATCACACAACTCACAGCAACCTCCAGCTCCTGGGCTTAGGCAATTCTCTTGCCTCAGCCTCCCTAGCAGCTGGGACTACAGGTGCCCACCACAATGCCCAGCTATTTTTCTGTTTTGCAGTTCGGCCAAGGGCGGGTTTGAACCCGCCACCTTCAGTATATGGGGCCGATGCCCTACTCAATGAGCCACAGGTGCCAACCTCAACACATTTTTATATGGAAAAAAAACAGGTTTCTTTCTACAAATCAAAAGATACAAGGAGAAAGTGAGTTCT
>CAUYON010157635.1:0-19010 GCA_963573935.1 Arctocebus calabarensis
AAAAAAAAAACGAATTGTACAATAAAAATGCTTCTTGTAAAATACTTGAGAATAGAGAAGAAGAAAAGCCTCTAACAAATATGATATAAGCACTATTAGAAGCCATAAAAAGGGAGGGAGAGGAGGGGGAGAGTGAACAAAGAAATTAACATGCAAGAGGAAGAAGAAATGTTCAGTTGAGAATAGGAGGCAATAAAAATAGTCTAGGAAAAGAAAGTGAAGTAAAGAATTATTTATTGATAGCGCCTCCAAAAAAAGGATATTAAAAAAAAAAAAGAAACCAATCTCAAAAATATTATTATTCTTATATGTATATAGAATTGAAGTCCAGCAAAAATGATCGGCTGTGGGTAGGGAGCCCGGGAGCGGGGCTCATGGCGACTGCGGGGGGAGGGGGGGGGAGCTCACGGTCGCTGCGGATCTCAGGGGCCGCGGTGGTGGTGTCACAATTTGCGGGGCAGTGGCACCGTGAGTCAAGGTAGCAGCAGCATCAGAGTCTGCACCCTGACCACAGGAGCAGTGGCTGCGGTTGCTATGGCCGCGGATCACAGAGGCTGTGACAGCTGGAGCGGAGGGGGCTTCACGGGGCTGTTGGTGGGACCTTGAACTTCAGTTATTCTCCAGCCAAAGTGCTCGGGGGCCCTCTTCGCCAACTTCCACAGCTCAAAGTGTCTTTTCCGCACCTCTCAGGCTCCACCAGGGTCCCCGCCTAGTGTAACGCTGGCTGGTCACCCACTCTCTCTCTCTCTCTCATTGATCTGGGGAAAAGGTGCTCACCATTTTGGGCATTCCAATGTGTCAGTCCGGCAGAGTCCAGACCCTTCAGCTCACGCCAGGGCTGCCCGGGTCTCCGTGGTTCCTAGCAGCGCCCCTTTCTGATCGTCAAACTCTGAGTTCCACACTTCAGTGGAATTTTCCTCAATTAGGGCTTGTGGGTTGGGATCTGCTGTCCTCCCTGTGGGAGGGGCCGGCTGCCCCTCCGCCAGGCAGGGGGGAATGATATGCAACAGTTTCCACGGTTAAGAACTATATTTTGAACACACCAATCCTCCCAATCTCTGTGTCTCACCAGTTGCCCATCCACTCCAATAGTTCACACAGGGAAAGATCCAGAGCTCACATCCTCTCACCTACTGACCAGGGAGAGATGGGCTATGGGACTGTCTCCGCTGCCATCTTCCAGAACTCCTAAATACCAATCAGAAATATTTTGATCGTACTGTTACAGATAGCCTTCATGGCATTTTCTTGATCACTATATAAAGACATTGATACACTATCATTAATAAGTTTCACCAGTACCCTGCTCCCTCCACCCATCCTCCCCCCTCCCCTCCCCTCCCTTTGTTCTTCACAGATGGAGATCTCACTAATGCTCAGGCTGGTCTCCAATTCAGAAACACAGACAATGGCCTCACAAAGTGCCAAGATGGCAGGCATGAAGCATCACCACTAGCCACCAATGATAGTGTGAAAAATATCCCAAATTCAAGGTTAGGAGAGGTGGCTCACACCTGTAATGCTAACACTTAGGGACGCAGAAGCGGGTGGTCCAAAGTAACTGGGCACTGGGGAGGGGGGGCACTTGGACTTCCACATGCTCAGGAGGCTGAGGCAATAGGTTCATTAAAAATAAAATACAGTAGCTATGGTGACTTCAGGACACTCTACCCAAGGGGAAGTTGTCAGATGTTGTCTCAAGGAAAAAGAAAATGATAACTTTGGTAGGTAAGAACAATGTGACTTCCATGTCAATTCATGGTAACCTGTGTGTGAGCAGGGAGATAGGGTTGACTGTCTCTCAAGTACTCTCAGGATCTGGGTATTTCTTATGCTGTAAGCATTTTGAATACCTGAAGTTTTGGAAAACATCTTCAATTATCTCCATTGATGTAGGTAGTTCACCCTTTGAAAGTATTACAATTCTGTGTTTCTTAGTATAGTGACTCAATTGTACAGCTATCATCACAATCTAATTTAGAATTTTGTCTTCTCCCCCACCCCACAAAGAATGTCAATATCTGCTAGCAGTTAGTTTCACTTCCCCACCACCCTCCCCCACCTGGCTCCTACTCCTAGCAGACAATAGGCCTTGTCTTGATGTTTTCTTCTGACTTTAGTCATGGTCTGTGTGGTCTTTCGTAAGTGTACTTGTTCCCTTATCAGAATGATTTTAAGGTTCATTCCTAGTGGAACATAAATGTGCACTTCATTCCTGTTGATTGTTGAAAAATATTCCATGGTGTGAATATAGCATGTTATATGTATCCACTCATCTATAAATCCCATTAGTAGCCCTGAAGAATTTCACTTCTCATCTAAAATTTTTCTTGTTGTTGTTGTTGCAGTTTGGCTGGGGCTGGTGTTGAAGCTGCACCATTGATATCTGGGGCTGGCACTGAGCAACATTAGCCTCCTCTCATCTAATATTTTTAAAGATTTTATCAACAAGATATGTTGCCTCTGTCAAAAGTCTTTTCTGTCTTTTGAGGCAACGCTGTGGTTTTCCTTATTGATTATATTCATGTAATGTGTTCTATTAGTTGATTTTCTCTCACCTATACAGTATCTGTCTTATAGACTGGATACAGTGTTTCCACCTTTGCCTAAGAAAAACTTATTGGTATCATCATAGCTCTATTAACTGCAAGCTACTAAGCTGAAGTGATGCTCCTGAGTTTATCTTTCGCAGCAGCTAAGAGTACAGGCCCCTGCCACCACTACTGAGGAAGTTTACACTTATTTATTTGAGGGGTCTTACTGTGTTGCTCAGTCTGGTGTGAAACCCCTTAGCTTCCAGTGGTTATTCTGTCTCGGCCTGTGAAATTGCTGGGATTATAGATTTGAGTGGCGGTACTCATCCATGGTTACATTTTGGTGAAAGTTTTTCTCTATTATCCCCTTAGATAACAGCCTGTTCATTACAAAGTAACAACTCTATTCAGATATAATTTACACACTCCATAATTCACCCATTTCAAGTATAGAGTTCTAGGCTACACATTCGGGGATCACTTGCAGAGTTTATTTCTTTGTTACTAGAGAAATTTCTCTAAGGTTTAGAGGACAGAGATGGAGGAAAGAAAGTAATGAGGGAAAGAAAGAAATGGAGAGGGCAAGGGAATGAGAGAGAGAGACAATTGGAGGAAGGAAGGAAAAAGTGAGGGAGGGACAGAGGGAAACAAAGAAAGAGAAAATAACCAAACTTTGTGGCTCACACCTGTAATCCCAGCCCTCTGGCATGCTAAGATGAGTGGAGTTCTTGAAGGAGGGGATGCTGAGAACAAACATAGCAGGACTCATACCCGATCTCTAATAAAAAGTGAAAAATCATCTAAGCATTGTGACAGGCAATTGTAGTCATAGCCACATGGGAATCTCAGGGAGGAGAATTGTCTGAGTCCTGGAGTTTGAGGTTGCTATGATCTAGGCTGAGGCCAAAAAAAAATAAATAGCCTATTCCATATATGGAAACCAAATATCAAAAATACCCGCACACACATGCATACACAGAGAAACCAACAAGCAAACCAAGAAAGGTTTTCATCATCTGAAAAAGACCAGAATTACCTTGGAGGTTCAATCAAAGTAGACATGCTTAAGATCTGTGAAACTATGACAAAATTGAGGCTGTGTCCAGGCATAGCAAATTTGTAAGTGTCTCTCATATGGATGTTTTGGTGTAGGTGTTAAACAGGTCCTTGAAATACCATTCCAGTGGAATTGCCTGTGGCAAAGTGAATAGGGCATGGGCCCAATATAAGAGGGTGGTGAGTAAAATCCTGGTCCTGGCCAAACTGCAAAAAAAAAAATAGCTGGCTTGGTGCCTGTGGCTCAACCGACTAAGGCACTAGCCATGTACACCTGAGCTGGCAGGTTCAAATCCAGCCCAGGCCCTCCAAACAACAATGACGACTGCAACCAAGAAATGGCCCAGCATTGTGGCAGACACCTGTAGTCCCAGCTACTCAGGAGGTGGAGGCAAGAGACTTGCTTGAGCTCAGGAATTAGAGGTTGCTGTGAGCTGTGATGCCACAACACTCTATCCAGGGTGAAATCTTGAGGATCTGTCTCAAAAAAAAAAAAAAATAGCTGTGTATTGTGGTAGAGTCCTATACCTAAGCTCAAGAGTAGGAGATTTCTATGAGCTCTGATGCCATGGCCCTGTACCGAGGGTGACAAAGCAAAACTCTGTCTCCAAGAAGAGAAAAAAAAATCAAAAAAACAGTAGCATCTTTCTTAAGGAACCCCATCAAGTTATGTCAGCTGTGATGCTTCCTGAGTCACATTGCTGTACAAAATCTCAACTGTTCTGTCAGTCTAGTGTGGGGAATCTTAACCATCAATAGAATCAATAAGGCACAAATGGGAGTTAATTTTTCTGTCCATAGATGGAGGGCTAAGAACTGTCCTGATTCAAATCCTTGAGGGATACCAGAAGAAGTGAGCAAAAAAGGCTACCTAGTATCTTTGACCATAAGCCTGGATTGCAGGACATTACAGTATGAAGTCACTACATGGTCACTATGGATGACACCACAATGGGTGTTGCCTTGGGTTACCATGTTTATGCTTAACCTTATTCCTGCTACGCATGTGTAGTGGCTATACAGGTTTGGCATTGGGTTCAAACTGTTAAAAAAGAGTTCGGTGTTGGGAGCTGACCTCCTGGTAGGCAATGTCCCCCAGTTTTGAGAAACCACATCTGAGTCAAAGACTGAATGCAACCTGGCCCAGCTGTTTCCTGTTATGGCTGGTTCTTACGATTAGAATGGAGGCATGCCCTTTTGGTCATCTCAAACTGCTGATAATATTATTCTGCTTTTAGGCTGATTTTAATAAATTTATGCAATTATGACAAATCATGCCTTCAAGCTACTACATATAAATCTGTGCAATAAAGTTAAGGTTGCCCAGTCCTACTGAGGAAAGGTCCTCCTCAACCCACTATTTTCTGTGTCTCTTATTTCTATCCCATGTCGGTCTACTGCTGGGTTCCTAATAACTTGACTAGGCTTGTTCCTGGAAGTTGGTGCCCTGAACAGGGACCTGAGGAATACTGATCCCACGGGAAACCCTGAGAGAGTTGTTTTGCAGCATTACAGTTGATGCATAGATGAGTCCTTAACGTGATGTAGGTCACATCTATTAATTTAGGTAATTTAGTGGGTGCATTGTTCATCAGGAGTAATGCATGGGACAATCTGAGTCAAAAGACCATGATTTGTATATGCAAGTGTTAAAATCTATGCTCACATCTTTCAGAGCCTGGGTGCGGACTCAACAATTGGAGGGTTTTCTGCAGCTTGAGCAGGAGGTATGCCCTTGGTTCCCAGAGGAGGGAACTGTCAATCAAGATACTTAAGCTAAAGTTGGGTCCCATTTGAGAGCTTATTACACTGCTTAAGGGCCTGAAGAGACTCCCATTCGAAATTTTACCATCTATAATTTGGTCAAGGATTGCTTGCACCTGAAACCTGAGGTTAAGCACATAAATCCCCTCCAGAGCACTCCCTCTGTGCCCGCTCTTGATTATCGAGACATTTCTGACATTTTATCTAAGGAAGATCATTTCATCTCCAGAGGAAATTCAACAGTGTGAGGGAGATGATGTTTCATATCGGGGTGGGGGGAAACTACGGTTTGGGGAAGACAATTATAGTGATGATTTTAAGGGAATACCAAACAAAGATTTGATTAAAGTTTTCACAGCTTTACAGGCTGTCTTTTAGAAAAAGGAGTGGGATCGCTCCATGTTCATTCCCTCTACAGCTCCTGTTGTTCTGTCTGCTCCATGGGATCCTGCAGCACCTGCTTTCCTGGCTCCTGCAGCACCGATCTCCCCTGGCTTCTGAGTGTTTTGCTCCCTCTGCTCCAGCTCCTTTTTCTCAATCAATTTCCCCTTTGTCAATCACTGGGGACTACCCAGATTATTTCCCATCTGCTACTCCACTGCACCAAGCTTTGAGATTGGCTAGAGAAGCTGGAGAAGATATGTCAGGATTTGAAGCCTTTCCAGTTCCTGTAGATCCAGCCTATAAACAACAATACCATGAACCCATAACTTTTAAGACTTTCAATGTTATAAAGGCAGTGGTCTCTGAATATGGCACTACCATGGTTATGATAGATTCACTGGGGGATTACACCTTGCTACCTAATGATTGGAAAAGTATTGCCAAGGCATGCCTTCCTGAGGGGAAATATGTCTTGTGGAGAGCTGAGTACAAGTATCTCTTGTGGATAAAGCTGGTGAGATTATGCAGCACAACAACCAAGATAACAATGGAGTGTCTTATGATACGCTTACAGGAATGAGAAATTATGATACTGTAACCCAAGTTAATTGGCCTTGGTGTGTACACCATCGGGTTAAGCCTATGACACTTGCAACCTGGAGGAGGCTACCCTCACAGCTCTGAACAGAGCAGATGATTAAAATTTGCCACCACCCGGATGAAAATTATCAAGATTTTGTTGCCTGGCTATTGCAACCTTAGGGGCATGTAATTGCTGATCCCAAAGCTGGGACTTTAGTTGTTTGCCAATTAGCCTTTAAGAATGCAAATTCTGCCTGTCAGGCTGTGATCCACCCTTAACTAAAACAAGGGTCCTTGGAATACTATATTCACCTCTGTGCCGACATTGGATGTTCTTACACTTCAGGGGCCACATTTGCGGCTCGGATGAAAGGGGTACACATTGGAGTGGTGTATCAGAAGATAGAAGGGAATAGCCAATGGGGTAAATCTCCTCATGCTTCTCATCCCCAAAGAAATGACAATTGTTTCAACTGTGGACAGCCTGGTCATTTTAGTATGCAGTGTCCACAATGCGCTCATAACACTTTAGCACCTGTATGTGCATGACCCATTTCTTTGTGTACCAAATGTTGGCAAGTCTTTCATTGGGCTAATGAATGCAGATCAAAACCTGATTCTCAGGGCAGGCCTCTTGAGCCAAATTCAGGAAACTAGGTCCCGACCTCACCCCAGGCCCTTCAAACAATCGGGGCATTTACCCACAACCAGGGGGACACATCCCGTCTCAACAGTCCCAACTCCCTGGAAAGGCATTGAATCGCTTTTTAGAGCAAGTGATGCCTCCACAAGACTGGACCTCAGTTCCACCACCCATTACGTATGAACTCCAGAGCTAGTAACTTAGAGAATTCCAATAGGCGTATTTGGTCCCCTCCCTGAAGCCACTGGGGGACATTTACTTGAGTGAAGCAGCTCTGCCATGCAAGAGCTCCAAGTTCTCCCTGGAGTCATTAACTCTGATTATGAAGGAGAAATCCAAATTATGGTTGCAGGCCCTCATGGTATTGTGTCTGTTATTCCAGGAAAACACATTGTTCATCTTATTCTTGTGCCTTTTCAAAAATGTGGACAGGTTCAGAAGGGATGGAGCAGAGGATCTAAGGGCTTCAGGTCCTCCACTGCCTATTGTGGCGGAGCTATTTCTCAAGAACGCCCTCAACTCACGCTTACTATTCAAGGGACTTCTTTCCTGGGTACCCTTGATACCAGGACATATATTTCAGTCAAGTCAAATCAACATTGGCCTTCAGTTTGACCTTTGACCCTACTCATGACTCAGTTGCATGGAATAGATATGAATCAAAATCCCCTTCAAAGTTCTGCCGTCCTTACTCAGACCAACCCTGAAGGTAATTCTGGTACTTTCAACCTTTTGTGGTGGAACACCTTCCATGCAATATATGGGGAAGAGTTGTTCTCAAACAATTGATTGTGCTACTTGTCAGCCTGAGTGAAATTGTATCTAATTTGATGCTTTAAACAAGGTTTTAATCCCCTATTAGGGTTGGGTAAATATGCTCAGGGAATAACCAAGCCTTTGCAAATGTAACCACAGCTCTCATGCCAAGGCCTAAGTTTTGAGCATTTTACTTCAGGCCACTGATTGCAACTGCTCACCTGACTGTGGATCCTATTACATTGAAAACAGCTGACCTAGTCTGGATATATCAGAGTCCTTTGACTCAAAGGCAGCCAAGGCTTTAATGCAAGAGCAGTTAAACCTTGGTCATACTGAACCCTCTAATAGCCCTTGGAATACCCCAATTTTTGTTATTAAGTAGAAATCAGAAAAATGGAGGAAGTTGCAAGATCTCTCTGCTGTTAACGCTATTATGGAAATTATGGACGTGTTGTAGTCTGGACTACCATCCTCTTTTGCTGTACCTAATTCTTGGTATCAATCTTAAAGATTTTTTTTTTTTTTTTTACTATTCCTCTTGTGCCCCATGATTGCTAGCGTTTTTGCTTTTAGCCTCACATTTGTTAATTTTCAACAGCCTATGTATCATTTTCAGTGGTGTATTTTTGCATCAGGGAATGGCTAACAGTCCCATTCTTTGCCAGAAATTTGTAGCTCAGATTCCTTACCCCCTCCAACAGCAGTATCCACAGGTTCACTGTATTTATTACATGGATGACATTCTTTTATCTCATCCTTCCCGAGACATTTTAGATAAAATGCTAAGTCATTTACTTGTCATTTCGCTCAGCACAATTTTGTTGTAGTCCCTGAAAAAATTCAATAGACTTATCCTTTGGAATACTTGGGCATGGAAGTTTTCCAAAGTACTGTTCAGCCTCAACCACTTGTGTTGGATACCTCCTGTTTGCAGACTTTGAATGATTTTCAAAAAACTTTCAGGTGTCATTAACTGGCTGTGCCCATCACTCCATATCACAACTCATGAATTACTTCCTTTATTTGACATTTTACAGGGGAATCCTCCTCCTATTTCTTTCCACTCTAAAACTGGTGGAGTGGGCACTAAAACAGGCTCAGGTTACTTGAATAGATTTTGCTTCTCTTTTAACATTTATAGTTTTGGAACTTTCTAATTTCCCACTGGTGTCTTCTAGCAGAAAGCCCCTATTAAATGGGTGAATTTGCCATCTTCTCAACACTGGACACGGTGCCCTTATTTTGAACTAGTAGCTCATCTTATCATAGCTGCCCGCACACATGCACAATAACTATGTGGGATTGACCCTCATTTTATTATAGTTCCTTACACCATAGCACAAGTCAGTCAATTATGACAGTTTAATAATGCCTGGCAACTTGTTTTTGCCAGTTTTTCAGGTCAGATTACTTATCATTACCCTGGATCTAAGTTACTTTCATTTTTATGCCAGTACCCCTTGATATTTTCCTCGCCTCCGTTCTGCTTTCCTACTTCCTTATGCAGATCTTGCCTTTACTGATAGTTCCTCTTCTGGCTATGCTGTGTTAGTTTTAAATTGTCACTTTTAAATGGCATACTTTTCTTTCTTCTACCCAAAGAGTTGAATTAGTTGCAGCACACTTCACTTTTCAAAAATGTCTCTGTCCTTTCAAGTGTTATACTGATAGCGATTGGGTTTTATGCTGTTTGCAAGTTTTGAAGGAAGCCACCATTGGCCCTTCAATGGATTCAGCTCTTCAAGCACTTTTGTTACACGTTCAGCAGACTTTATGTGCCCGGTCTGCCCACTATTATGTTGGTCACCTTCATGGTCACATTGCTTTGCCTGGGTCTTTAGCAGAAGGCAATTCCCTAGCTGTTTCTCTCTGTCGTGTGGGCTTGATTATGTTGCCTGTGACTAATAAGGCCCAAGCTTATCATGTCCCATGCCTTTCACCCTGCATCTGCATTTTCGAATTTCATGAGAAGTGGCCTGACAGATTGTGAAGCAATGTTCTTATTCCTTACTCATGTTCCAACACCTCATTATGGGGTTAATCCTTGAGGCGTTTTGCCTGGGCAGTTGTGGCAAATGGATGTCACATATTTTTCTCCTTTTGGTAAACTTGCTTATGTGCATGTCTGTGTATATATTTACTCTGGGGTTCTTGTGGCTTCTGCCCATTCTGGGGAAGCTATCCAGGATGTTAAAGCACACCATTTGCAATGTTTTTCTGTTCTTAGAGTTCCTAAAGTTATCAAAACTGACAGCGCCACTGCCTATACATACAATGTTCGTGCTTCTTTTATGACACAGTTTTATATCCATCATTCTTTTGACATTCTTTACAATCCTCAGAGTCAAGGCATTGCGGAACGGGCTCATGCACGCCTATATCTTCAACTGGAAGAAAAAAAAAAAGCAGAGAGAGTTATATTTCCTGACACTTCAGAATTATCTTTCTCATGCCCTTTTGTCCTTAATTTTCTTCATTATATCAGGAAGGCTGCTTAGCTGCAGATAGCTTTTGCCATCCTCATCCTGGCTTCTTCCCCTTAGTTAAGTCGAAGGATCCCCTCACAGGACAGTGATTTTGTCTCGACCTTGTATTCATTTTCAGATAGGGCATGTTGGTGTTTTTCCAGAGAACTTGGATGGACCCTGTTGGCTTCCAGAGAGGCTGATGAAGACAGTGGAGGTTCCCGTGTGGTGATCCCAGTCTCCTGATTCCTTCTCTCAAGAAAATGAAGCTGGAGGATCCCTATCACCCTCCCCATAACCGTGCAGCAAATGATGCTCCAGACTATCTCACAGAACATGGTCAGCCCAGCTACCGACCTGGGGAAAAGTGAAGCAGCAGACCTCTTAGGCGGAGGATCTACTCTGGAGGCAGAGAACAGAGCCCACGCCTGATCAACTTTTGTGGCTATGATAGCATTGTTAACATTGCAGGTTGGTCTGGTGAGAGGGGAACCCTATTGCGATTATTTCCCTGATCCCCCTCTTTGCCCTGTTGCCGGGGGTGATCCTAATGTGCCAGTCTTTGTCAATGACACTCCTTTGTTTTGACCCCCCCGACAGAGGGCCCATTGTTACTCAATGGAACCTCTATGCTTATACCAGGACCTCTGAGAGAGTTCCTCTGTGTATGACTCATCAGATGAATCACACAGGCTGTTTATATCTAGCCATGGAAATACACAAGATTTTAAGCCATTGCAATGGTTGCAATCTGTCTGGCTTCAATTCCATACTTCCTTTTTCTGAGTGAAATGTTAATTTTATGAGTTTCCACAGCTGTAAGCCATCACCGTGGGGGTATCACCCCCAGCCTCTTTGCCTCCTTGCCAATTATTAGGACAGGAACATTCTTTTGATGACTTTCCCCCATGGACAGCTTGTTCTTATACCCCTGGAGCTATCCACAAAATGTTTGGCACTTCTTTTTCTGTGTACATTTGGTCTTGTCACATTTTGGCTGTTGTAAATAAAGCCAGGTTCCCTAACTTTGTTGCTCTCAGTGGTGGGGCAAATCCTCCAATCGGGAAGGGGGGGCACTGGGGACTGGACTATGACAATTTTGTCTACCATTGGAGGTCTGTTGCAAACAGACCTTTGGCGAGTGGATGCTGCCTCTGGTACAATAACCTTTACACACCCTACTGTGGTGAAAAAGGCTAATAAGCAAACTTTGTATCTCAAGGCATGTGGAGAACACCCCTATTTTTTTAACAGGTCCTTTAACCATTACCATGAAGCCTCACATTTTTCCAGAAAAAGGCTCTATGACTGCAGAGTATGACTGTGTTCTTATTTTCACTAACTGTAACTTAACTAATTGTCTTTCTAGCACCCAGCTGTATTAAGATATTGTTTTACTGCAGCAACTCCTGTTTGTTATGATTCCAGTACATGTGAATGACACTTGGTATGCTTATCCTGGGTATCAAGTTTTGCAGTTAATAGTTGAGCAGCTTAAATACCCTAAACATTTTTTAGGAATATTAGTTGTGGAATTATTGCCCTTGTAACTACTGTAGCTGCAGCTGCTACTGCCTCAGTAGCTCTATCCATACAGACTGTTCATTATGTAAATGCTCTTTCTAAAAATGTTTCAACTTATTTGTGCATTCAGGAAAAGAACCACTTGTAAAATTGAGGAAAAACTGAATGCCCTTGAACAGGTGGTCCTGCTTTTAGGACAACAAGATCAAGCCCTTAATGGCCATCTTCCTCTATGCTGTCATGCAGAATTTGAATGGATTTTTGTTACTGCTCATAAATATATTGCTCCTGAGTGGAGTTTGGATTGTGTCCAGTGCCACTTGCAAGGAATTTGGAACTCTAATAATTTTTCAGTAGATATTTCTGTTCTGCATTTGCATATGCAGTCTATTCAAAATGCCCATTCACAGATGTCACCACAAGAGGTGGCCACAGCTACAAAGCAGTTTCTTACTTAGTGTATACCGTCAATATCTTTCACTTATGTGATACATGCCCTTATTGGATTGGAGATAATGGTTTTGATTTTATTGTGTGTATTTCCTGCAGCCCTCTGGAGAGCCTTCACAGCAGTCTGAGAATTAAAGGTCAATCTTCACACGTGTGCTTAGAAAGAAAAAGAGAGGCAGGTATTGGGAGCTGACCTCCTAGAAGGTAAGGCCCCCAGTTTTGAGGAAGTGCATTAGAGTCAAAGACCAAATTAAATCTGGCCCCAGCTATTTCAGGTTATGCCTGGTTCATGAACCAGATTAGAATAGAGACCTGCCCTTTTGGTCATCTCAGACTACTGAGAATTCTATTCAGCTTTTAGGCTGATTTTAATCAAGTTATGCATTTATGACAAAATCATGTCTTCTAGTCACTGTACATAAAAGCTGTGCAATAAATTCGAGGTTGCTGTGTCCTATTGTGGAAAGGTTTTCCTGATCCCACTATTTTCTGAGTCTCTTTTTTCTATCCTGTGCCAATCTAATCCCAGGTTGTAATAACTTGGCTAGGCTGGTTCCTGGCAGTGGAATTCTGTTCTCCACACTAAATTCCTGCTTCCAAAAGTTTGTTTGTATGTCTGGATAAGGAATTCAATAATTCTTTTGTTCTTTTTCATATTAAGAATTTGTAAGCAAGTGTAAAATATGGATTATACCTAGTGCTTCCTTGGGATATTACAGATGATGAACCCGAGCCCAAAGTTCAGATAGTGACTTTATAGAAGGTACATCACAAAATTCTCAGGTCTACTTTTCCTGCGATTTTATTTCTCTCTCTAGAAGATGTTTGTTTTGGATGGCAGATGTCCCATTGAAGGTCCTCTCTCGAAATAAAGTTAGGCAATGCTTCCACTAGTGTACTCCATACTTGCAGTTACTTCTTCTTCTCCTGGGAAATATCAGCCTATATGGAATGTTCCAACATTCCTGACCTCAAGGCCAGGTGTGTCCAAACTTTTGGCTTCCTGGCCACATAGGAAGTAGAAGAGTTATTTTGAGCCACACATTCAATACAATAAACAATGCAATAAACAATATGGTACAGATTGTTGAATTGGTACATTGAATCTGGTACAATTAAATGCAATAAACAATCTGGTACAGATTTTTTTTTTTTGTAATGTGATTTTTGGTCTTCTGGGTATATGCCAAGTAAAGGATTATAGAATCAAATGGCAGGTCTATTTTTTGATCTCGGAGTGTTCTCCAAACATCTTTCCAAAGGAGATGTATTAGTTTGCATTCCCATCAGCAATGTAGAAGTGTTCCCTTTTCTCCACATCCATGCTAACATCTCTGGTTTTGGGATTTCGTTATGTGGGCTTATCTTACTGGAGTTAGATGATATGTCAAGGTAGTTTTGATTTGCATTTATCTGAATATTAAAGATAATGAGAATTCTCCTTAGCAAAGTATCTCAAGAATGGAAGAAAAAGTATCCAATGTATACAGCCCTAATATGAAGCAAATTTATAGCTTTCATGTGAAAGCTACAACCCAATTATAAAACAAGAAGACCAAGAAGATGGGGAAAGGGGAAATGGAGTGAAAAGGAGAGGGAGGGTGGATGGAGAGAGGGTAAAGGATGGGATCTCACCTGAGGTGCATCTTGGAAGAGTCAGGTGAAACCTACTAAAGGCAGAACACAAATGTTTTCACACAATAAATGAGAAAATCCCATGGATGTTATTTCGAACAAGTGGATGAAAATATTTCAGATTGAATATGAAGCCCGCACACTGTACCCCATGATTGAACTAATGTACACAGCTATGATTCAATAAAAAATAAAAAATAATAAAAATAAAAAATAATTCATTGCATGTGCAGTTTCTAGTGACTGCAAGGGGTATCAAAGGGTCAGTGTTACATAAAATCCAAAGGGTTAATTAACAGAGGTTGTAGGAAAACAATTTCCCTAAGAGATAATTTCTCTAGTTGACATATAATCTAGGGGAAAAAATTCAACTCTATATCTGTGGTCAAAAGTAAAAATGAGGGATAAGTTCCCTATCAAGGGTTTTCTCCATTTATGTATTGTGACAGTCTCATTTTGTTGCACTTGGTCTAGTGCCCTGGTATCATAGTTTACAGCACTCTTCAAGTGTTGTCATCAAGCTAAACTATTCCTTCAGCTGGGACTCTAGGTGCCTATATAACATATGGCCATTTTTTTTTCTTCAGAGATAGGGATCTCACTAGTGCTGATCTGAGAAATACAGTAGAAGCCCTCAGTAACAGAATGGAGCAAGCAGAAGAAAGGATTTCTGACACTGAAGACAGAGCTTTTGAATGCTCCCAAATGCTCAAAGAGGAAGAGAAATGGAAGGCAAAAATGGATCATTCTCTCAGAGAGCTCTGGGATAACTCGAAGAAAACCAACATCTGTCTTATAGGGATACCTGAAAGCTCAGGCTGTTTTCTAATTCAGGAATTCAGACATTCCAACTGACTGGGCCTCCTAAAGTGCCAAGATGACAAGGCATGAAGCAACACTACTGGCCAACAAACATAGTTTGAAAAATATCCCAACTTCAAAGTTT
The DNA here is from genome assembly GCA_963573935.1 of Arctocebus calabarensis. NCBI lineage: Eukaryota > Metazoa > Chordata > Mammalia > Primates > Lorisidae > Arctocebus > Arctocebus calabarensis. The sequence goes on from CAUYON010157635.1 coordinate 14,743, forward strand.
AGGGTGTTTGCTCACATCTGTAGTCCTAACACTCTGGGATGCAGAAGCAGGTGGTCCAACTAACTGAGCATTGTAGGGGAGCCCATGGACTTCTAGATGCTGAGGAGGCTGAGGCAATAGGATCTGTTGAACCAGGAGTTTGAGATTATGGTTAGCTAGGATGATGTCAAGGCACTCTACTCAGTGGAAAGGAGTCAGACTCTGTCTAATGGAAAAAGAAAATGACAACTTCGGTTGGATTGAACAATGTGCCTTACATGTAAATTCATGGTAACCTGTGTGTGAGCAGAGAAATAGGGTAGACTGTTGCTCTAATCTCTCTCACCTCCTAGGTACTTCTTATGCTGTGAGCCTTTTTGAGCAACTCATATTTTGGAGAACTTTGCAAGTAGCTTCATTGAAATAAGTAGTTCACCCTTTGATAGTGTACAATTCTGATTTTCTTAGAATAGTCACACAATTGTGCACCTATCATTACAATCTAATTTTAGATCTTTGTTTTCTTCCCACACACAAAGAACGTCAATACCTACTAGCAGTCACTTTCATCTTCCCCTCCACCCTCCTCCACCTGCCCCTTACTGCTAGAAGACAATTGGCCTTGTATTGAAATTTTGTTCTGAGTTCAGTCATGCTCTGTGTTGTATTTTTTATGTGGCCTTTTCCCCTTATTGTGATGATTTTAAGGTTTGTTTCTATTGTAACACAAATGTGGACTTAGTTCCTTTTGATTGTTGAAAAATAATCCATCGTGTGAATATGGAATGTTATATGTATCGAATCATCTGTAAATCTCACTAGTATTCCTAAAGATGTTCCCTACTTATCTAAGATTTTAAAAAGATTTTATCAAGAACTGTTGCCTCTATCAAAAGTCTTTTCTGTGTCCTTTGAGGGAATGGTGTGGTTTTTCTTATTGGTTCTAATAATGTATTTTGTTCTATTAGTTGATTATCCCACATATAGGTAGACTGGCAATTCTGGTAATAAATCCCATTTGGGATACATGTTTAATTATTTTGTATGTCACCAGACTTTTCCTGAACCTATACCATATATATCTTCTAGATTGGAACCTAGGTTTCCCCTTTACCACAGAAAAATACATTGGTACCATTAAAGATTAAGGCGATGCACGCTGCTAAACTCAAATGATCTTGTTGATATTTTGCTTCTCATACAGCCCCATCCACCACTGATGAGAACATTTTTCACACATTTCTTGGAAAACGGGAGTCTTACTGTTTTGCTCAGTCTGGATTTCAACACCTTAGCTTCCAATGAACTTTTTGCCTAGACATCTGATTTTGCTGGGATTATAGGTTTGAGCTATGGTCCTCATCCCTGCTTATGTTTTGGTAAACATTTTTATCTATTTTCCTCATAAATAACAAACCAAGAAATAAAAAGTAACAACTCTATTCAGATATAATTCACACACTCCAGAATTCAACTATTTCAAGTATAGAGTTCATGACTATACATTCAGGGATCACTTGTATAGTTTGTTAACCAGAGAAGTATCCTAAAGATGTTGAGAAGGATAGTAGAAAGAAGAGAATGAAGGAAAAGAATGGAGAGAGTAAGTGAATGAAAGAGAGAGAATTAGAGGAAATAAGGATAAAGTGAGAGAGGGTAAATACGAGGGGGAGAGGGAGGGAAACAAAGACAGATAAAATGACTGAATTTCGTCGCTCTCACCTATAATCCTAGTATTTTGGCAGGCTGACATGAGTGGAGTTCTTGAATGTGGGGGTGCTGAGAATGGAAAGAGCAATATTCAGACACTGTCTCTAATAAAAGTGACAAATCATCTAGGTGTTGAGACAGACATTGCTAATCATAGCCACATGTGAGTCCCAGGCAGGCGGATTGCCACAATCCTTCAGTTTGATGTTGCTATGATCTCGGCTGAGGCCACAAAAGACTGGCCTTTCCCATATATGGAATCTGTATCTCACAAATATCCATACACACACCCTTTCCAGATAAATTGACAAAGCAACCAACAAACTTTTTTCATAATCCAAAAAGAGCAGAATTACCCTGACATTAAAAGCAAAGTAGACATGCTACAGACCTGTGAAGCTATGACCAAATGGAGACTGTATCCAGGCATAATAACTTTGTAACCTTATTTCAATTGGATGTTTGGGAGGGGGTGTCAAACAGTTCCTTGAAATAGCATCTCACAGGCATTTCCTGTGGCATAGTAGGTAGGGAACAGGCCCCATATTATTAGGGTGGTGTATTTGAACCTGACCTTGCCCAAAATGCAAGAATAGGAAGTAGAATAATTACGTTGGGCCACACGTTAAATACACAATCACTAATAAAAATTGATAGTAAAAAAGATATCTGTGCATAACTGTGGTGACATCTGCCACTGTAGATATGTAAATAAGTCCTGAAATAATCCTTATGTGTCACCAGGGCCTGAAGATTGGACACTCGTCATAGCCTCAAATAAGGTCATTTCCTAATTATAGTTGAAAGACTTTTGACACCACTGACTACAACATTTGGATCCTATGGGACTCCAAGATGGGCTGAACCCCTGGGCCCCTGTGTTGGAGACAAGGCTGAGCAAAAGCAAGACATGCTCAGCCTTGATCTTTCACTTGGTTTCTACTAAAATAGAAAAAGTGGTCAAGCATTGTGGCCTTTGCCTTCAATTTCACCAACTGCAGCTCCATGCACGTAATCATGGAAGTAGTAAAGTCCCCATTTTTTAAGGCTGTATAATACTCTATGGTGGACATATACCACACATTATTAATCCATTCATGTGTCAATAGGCACTGGGGCTTCTTCCACGACTTAGCAATTATGAATTGGGCTACAATAAACATTCTGGTGCAAATATCTTTGTTATATAATTTTTTCCTATATATATATATACAGGAAAATATATGATAGAGAAATTGAAGGATTGAATGGTGGGTCTATTTTTAAATCTGATCTGTTTTAAGTGATCTCCAAACATCTTTCCAAAAGGAATGCATTAGTTTGTAGTTCCAACTGCAGTGCTGATGTGTTCCTTTTTTTTCCACATTCATGCCAACATCTATGGTTTTAGGATTACTGATGTGGGCTCATCTCACTGGAGTTAGATGATATCTCAAAGTGGTTCAGATTTGCATTTCTCTGATTATTAAGGATGAAGAGCATTTTTCCATTTGTCTATAGGCCGTGCACCTGAAGTTTCCCTCAAGTCCCTTGCCCACACTGAGATGGGATTACTTGTTCTTTTCTTGATAATATGTTTGAGTTCTCTGTGGATTCCTGTTATTAATCCTATGTCAGAAGCATAACCTGCAAATATCTTCTCCAATTCTGATTGCTGTGAGCTTGATTTACATACAGTGTTCTTGAGTTTTCAGAAGCTTTTTAGTTTGATCACATCCCAGAAACTTATTTTTGGTGTTGCTTCAATTACCCAGGGTGTCCTTCTCATAAAATATTCGCCCAGGCCAATTTCTTCAAGTGTATTCCCTGCATGTTCTTCTACTACTTTTATAGTTTTATTTCTTACTTTTAAATATTTAATCCAGTAAGAGTCTATCTTAGTTAATAGTGAAAGTATGGGTCCAGTTTCAGTCTTCTATATGTCTCCAGCAAGTTCCCACAGCAACATTTGTTAAATAAGGAGTCTTTTCTCCACTGAATATTTTTAATTGTCTTATCGAACATCAAAGGATGGTAAGTAGCTGGGTTCACATCTTGGTTCTCTATTCTGTTCCATACATCTACCTCTCTGTTTTTGTGCCAGTACCATGCTGTTTTGGTCACTATCAACTTATAGTATAGTCTGAGGTCTGGAAGTATGATTATTCCTAATTTGTTTTCATTTCTGAGTAATTTCTTGACAATTAGAGCGTTTTTCTGATTCCATATAAAATGAACTTTTTTTTTTTTATTGTTGGGTATTCATTGAGGGTACAAGAAACCATGTTACATTGGTTGCATTTGCTGGGAAAAGTCCCTCTTACAATCGTGTTTTGCTCCCAAAAGGTGTGGCACACACCAAGACCCCAAGACCCCACCACCCTCACTCCATCCCTCTCTCTGCTCTTCCTTTCCCCACCCCTCCCTCATTCTTTCTCTCTCTGATCTCCCCTTCCCTCAACCCCACCATGTCAATAATTGTCATTAATTGTCCTCATATCAAACTTGAGTACATGGGATTCATGCTTCTCCATTCTTGAGATGCTTTACTAAGAATAATGTGTTCCACTTCCATCCAGGTTAATACAAAGGCTGTAAAG
>CAUYON010157637.1:0-30917 GCA_963573935.1 Arctocebus calabarensis
TACGGTGCATCTTAGAAGGGTATGGGTGAAACTTACTAAATGCAGAATACAAATGTCTTCATACAATAACTAAGAAAATGCCATGAAGGCTATGTTAAACAGTTTGATGAAAACATTTCAGATTGTATGTGAAACCAGCACTTTGTACCCCTTGATTGCACTAATGTACACAGCTATGATTTAATAATAAAATAAATAATAAATAAATAAAGAGGTGAACTGTTCAGGGAGGGAAGGATCCAAGAGATAGAAGAGACCAGATGATGACTGGGCCTCCCCCTGCCCAGGCTCACTGCTATATACGGGCAGTCACGGAGACCCTCACATCTGTCCCAGTCACTTACAAACCCCACTTTTGGTCAGGAAGGGTATCTATGAAACTCACCACGCTGGGCTTTATTCTCTACTTTTCTAACTCTCAATCTTCAGGAAAGTTTTATTTCCTGGTTTTGATCATTACATTAATCATTAGGAAAATGTGTGAAAATTTTCCATGAAATCTCAAACTAACACTGTTAAAGTCTATACACATATAAAATATATATCTAGTTCTGAAGTTAGTTTTAGTTTCTCCATTGCTAAATTCTTAAACTCCTTTTCCTTTGCTCTCTAACCTTGGCAGGTAAGGTTAGGCACTTCTGCAGAATAACTCTGCAAACTCTGGTTCGGCTTGGTGTTAAATGCTTTAAATATTGGGGAAATTTTTCATCTTTGAAACATTTTAACCCCACCCACATTACATGCTGCACAAATACTAATTTTGAGTAACTAAACCAGTGAAATAATTATTCCTTGGCACGGTTCAGACTAGAACTAGGAAAGGCCGCACTGTGACCCAGTGCAGAAATGGAGGCGGCCAGGCATCTTACTGTTGTTTCCCTGCTTGGGATACAGCAAAATCTTGGGCCATACATATGTGAAATGAAATAAATACACCTGAGTAAACAAGACGTGCCTAAAACAAGGCACCACATTTTCCTTTCAGATTTGCAAAACCTGTTTAGGTCTGAGATCATAAACACTTTTAACTAAAATCCTATGTGAGTCTGTAAGTAAAATCTACAGATACTTTTCAACTAGTTATAACTAAAAAGCAAACACACTTTGGGCGAATTCCTCCATTAGGCTTCCTACACAGGCCTAGAGTAAGATACAGGCCAGGATAAGAATTATGATGTGTGAAAACAATTAACTTAGTAATCACCACTAGTAACTTTTTTCAGGAAACATGAATTATACACACAGGTATACAGGTAAAAAATGTACTGATGAAAATTGATTGCAAGGTAGTAAGACTTAAAATCTAATCTGCTACTGTTTAGAAAAAATGACTACATAAAAGTAAAAAAGAAATGAAAAGTACCTTTATGAATGTAAAACACTGAGTATGTGATTTCCTCCAGAGAAGCACACGTGGGGCTGTAACAGACACACAAAGTTCCTAGAAGCAAGAAAATATTTAATACAGCTTAAAAGAATATATGTCATATGTAAGTAAATTTCTCCAAGTCACTTAACCTTGTTTCTATTCCTTTAGATATCTTGCCTTACCCCCACGTGCTCCCCAAATTCTAGAAATGGTCTATGAACAAGCTAATAAATTTCAAGTCAATAATTATTTAACATACACTCTAGGCAATGTATCATGGTAGGCTATTAAAGGATAGGAAAATGAATAGAGACATAGCACTGTATATGGAATCATGGAGTCTGGAGCTTCCAAAGCATCTAGAGAGTCTATATACATGCACTGCCCTATCCTGCCTTATCTAGCTTATCACCTTTCAATTATTGCTAACAGCTATGAACACCAGTTTATCAAAAATGTGTTCTTCGCTTTACAGAAAGCTTCCAGTCTTCTTGTTTATCTTGACTGAGAGGCAAAGTGTAATCTAGTTTACGAGGCAGTGGGAGTAAGTGTGGCGTGTGAGCCAGACCCACTCGTATTCAGGTCACTGAAGACATAGACCCAAGGACAAAGGAGAGTTCTTAGCATTGAGCGGCCTCCCCAGAGGAGCACTGACTGCCTTCTCCCACCTCGCCGGTCCAGGGCAGCCTCAGCCTTCCCACCCGCTCCACGTGTAAAACTGCACATCCATCCCGCAGCTGCCTTCAGTGGCCCACCAATGGGGGCATTAGGCTTACTGAGACTTCTATTCCAACGCTAGTGTTTATGTCATTAACCAAACTAGGACATTGCCAGGTAGAAAGCAACTAGACAAGGAGTCAGGAAACCGGTGTTCTAGTCCCAGAGCTAATACAGACTAGTGTGTGGATTCAAGCACTACTGTCCTTCAGCAGATTTCAGCATTTCTTCTATTCCACCTCTCTGGTACTGCTATCAAAAATCATGAGAGCAAAAAAAAAAGCCCATTTCCTCTAGGCTAGTCTATTCAATATCTTGAAAATGCCAAATAACAAAAAAAGAATAACTTCATCAGATAAAATAGGAATAATTCTGCTAGATGTAAAATTACTATTATGGGTTACAGAACACATAGTGATAACTTCTTTAAAATTACAGCAGACTCAGTGGGAATAAACGTTATCTATCACCAGCACACAAGCAAAATAATAATTATAAGAGTTACACAAGTCTCATGTACCGCTTTGACTACTTTTGTACAGTAAACATATTATCAGCAAAAAACTACTGGCTTATCCATTCCTTTATGTTTTATAATCACAAGGAGCAAGAAATTGCTTTTTAAAAAAAAGATAAAAACATCAGCCTCTCTAGCAATAACAAAATGAAAATTAAAACAAGTCACCACATTTTCCTTTCAGATTTGCAAAGGTCTTAAAATTATAATGAATGCTGTCAAGGGAGCATGTTCATCCGAGAACATTCTCAAGCAGTAGAAAAGTGAACTGGTACAAACTCTCTGACAAATAGTTGTTGCAGAGGATTAAATACTTTCAGACCTGCTGATACAGTAATTCTTCTTTTAGGAATCTATCTCGGGTAATAAACACGAAATGTCAACAAAGTAAGGAATATCATAAACTTCATTCTAGCAAAATCTCTTGCACACCATCATTTAGAGATTGAAGGCTATCATATTTTCTCATTTTGAAGAAAATTAAAGTGAGATGTAGAATAAATGTACCTAATTACACATACTGAGAATCATAGTCAGATCTCATAAGCAAGTACTTCCAAATTGTTAGGTCATAGCTTAGAGTCCCGGCCTAATCCCAAAGAGAAAAAAAAGACACAGCAAGGTGAAATGGAGTGAAGACAGGGTCTGTGAGGACGCCCAATAGAAATTTCTGTGATAATGGAAATGGACTATCCTTGCACAGTCCAATATGGTAGCCACTGGTTACATGTGGCTATGTGACCAAGGAGCTACTTTTTACTTTTCAATTTAATTAACGTACATTTAAATAGCCACATGTGGCTAGGGGCTACCATATTGGCCAACATAGCTCTAGAGTATTGGTTCTTAACCCTGACAATACATTAAACAAACTTGGAATCCCAGATGCCCAGCTCTGCCTCAGAGATGAAATAAGAATCTCTGGGGTTCAAGCATCAGTTACTTTTTAAAGCTCACTAAGTGATCCTAATATGAACCAAGGTTGAGAACCACTTTCGAAATCGACAGATTTGGATTTGTATCTTGGCATTTAGCATTATGTTGTCTCATAACTAAATCCTCTAAGCCTTGGTTTCCTCATCCATAAATAAAGTATAAGACTTACTTCAGAAACCTCTTATGAGAATTAAATGAGATAATGTGTATAAAACCCTGGCAAAGAAGTTGTATTTGGCTATAAAGATTAGCTCCTATTGTAATTATTCCAGAATAATTGTGCTGCTATTTACAAGTTGGAGGAAGTCACAGTTTGAAAAAACAAAGAATGCTCTTAAGGGTGTATTCAGAGATGTTTAATAAAATTCATCAATGATGAAGATAACATCTCAGCATTGGTTAGCCTTGGGGAAACCATTTGGACAATGAAAACTATTGTGGATAATGTTTTCCAAGGGAAATTATCTCACTGCAGCCATTATTAAAAGGCTCCATAAAAATGCTAAAACACAGGCCTAATTCTGGGAACTTGTGAAGAGCAACTCTCAGAATTATATGAATAGGAAAGAGAATGTACACATTTACCAACTTATCATAGCCTGACTTAGAACATATAAAAACATTCTAAGAATAGATTGAGAGCTTACTGTTAGACAGGGAAAGAATGAGAATATTTTTCCTCTCAATGCTTAGAAAGACTGATTAATTTACCCTCCTACCATAAGAAAACTGGTTTTAAAAAAAAACCTATAGTGTTAAATAATTCACAATAATTCACAGCAGCAATGCTTTTGCCCACCCTCAAGCTCATGAGCACACCCATCACCCAGATTCTAACCTCCAATCCCTTACAGCAGTTCTCAACCTGTGGGTCGTGATCCTTTTGTAACAATGAAAATACATTGCGCCATTAGGAAAGTTGAGAACCACTGCTGAGAAGGTAGCCAACTTCAATTTAGGACAAAGATGCTTTCAAGAATGTAGCAAGTAGGCTAGGCGCCTGTGGCTCAACAGGCTAACGCACCAGCCTCGTACACCTGAGCTGGTGGGTTCGAATCCAGCCCAGGCCCGCCAAACAACAGTGACGGCTGCAACCAAAAAATGGCTGGGCGTTGTGGCGGGCGCCTGTAGTCCCAGCTACTTGGGAGGTGGAGGCAGGAGACTCGCTTGAGACCAGGAGTTGGAAGTGGCTGTGAGCTGTGATGCTAGAGCAGGATAACAGCTTGAGGCTCTGTCTCAAAAAAAAAAAAAAAAAAAAAAGAATGTAACAAGTAAAGCTGAAAGGACAAAATAGCTGGACCAAGATGTGACATATGAATGTCAAATTTTATAGTATCAACACTAATGTAAATAATGAAAATAAAGTCTGTGTATGGCCTTGAGTCTATTTGATTCCTTCCATGGCCCATGTTCTCTGGCCTCCAGGCTAGTGAAGAATTGAGCTAGTACAGAGGGAGCCATATTTGGATTTGATTATTTGCTTCTTTCTCCAATCCTACTTTGCTAGAATAGATTTTGTTTTAACAACAAAGGTTATGGTAATCATTTTTGAAAAGTATTTTAGGAAATACATGAACTGACAACTTATTAATCAGAAATCAAAAGTTGCTTCTCTGGCTTGTTTCATCTTAAAGCTGGAAGCATCTCATTTGAAACTGGCTTATTTTCTCTATTTCAAAGCCGACTGTGAAGAGTAAGGCTCATTTTCTACTCTCCCAGACACTGCTGAGAAAGGAAGAACAGACTCTTTCACGTTTTATGCCAGATAAGCTTAACATTTGATTAAATAAGATGTCATAAATAGCCCATTTATAAGTTACAGCTGCTGCTGTTCATGAGAAATTCCTGTGGGAATAAAATGAAAAGGAATAAAAAGCCACATAGAATTAAAGCCTAAAATGATTATTAATATCCAATAGATTTCAAGCAAAGTACCAAGGAAGAATTTACCCTGCTTCTTCCATGTGACCTCTGGATGCTATTCCATCCACCTTCCAAGCACATTCATTCTACCAATTATTCCTCTCTGCTGCATCTTTTTCTTTTCCTTCTCTACTAAGTACTCATATATCCTGTAAGTATTCTAGTATCCTAGACTAGAGTCTCTACCATCTTAAAAAACAGTGTTCCCTATTCACTTTCCCCTCTGGCTGCAGCCTCTCTTATGTCTACACTTACTTCTATGACTTTCTCAACCCCCATATAACTCAGCACAGTCACAATTTCACCCCAATTCCCAAACACAGACAGCTCACATAACCTCTGTGCTGCCAGACCCACCTCTCACCACCCGTCTACAGTTAGCCACCGTCTCCTCTGGGAAGCTCTCCTCTGCTTTGGGCTCCTCTAATACCACATTTGTTTTGTTGAAATATTATTTTTTCCTTTTCCTTTGGATATGTGACCTAACTTTCGTATATTTATGCTTCTAGATCTAATTCTTCTGTCTTTCCCTTCTGACCCTGTCCCCCTCCCAGGGCTGGAAGTGCCTGCTGCTTTCTGACAACTTTCACATTTGTTCATTGCTAGTTCTGCCCCTCATCTGACCTCCAGATCTCTTAGTTAACAAGCCCAAAACAAACTCATGATCTTCCTTTCCAAGCCCCACCCAAATCCCTCTGCTTCGGTAAATGGTACAACTGTTCACCTGCCTGCTGATGACACAAACTTGAGAACTGTCCCTTTCCATCTAATTTATAACAAGTCCTTTTAGTTCCATCTCCCAAATGCATCTCAAATCCACCTATTTCTCTCCACCTCCATTGTCCATCCTAGTTTAAACAATAATCATGTCAAATGTCCAGCTATAACTTCATGCTAACTACTATTCTCCACTTTTTCTCTTGCCTCCAAACCATTCTTCACACGGCAGCCACAGTGAAATTTTACAAATACCTATCTACTCGTGTCACTGCCTGCTTAGAAAACTTCAGTGCACAAGCAACAATAGATACGAAAATGCCAGATGAAAAGTCATTAGGGAAAAGGATAGTCACATGACGGCCTAGTATCACCCTACAAGGTACTAATTCAGAAGTTAAAAGAAGGGGTACACAAGTGGTTACTACTTAACCAAATGACCAGAGCCTTTAACAGTAGGACATCCTGATATTACACATGAAGTTCACATCACCTATGAAATATTCTCAATGAAAATGGAACCTGTGTCGAACTATTCACTTACACAATTGTGTAGCACCTACAATCCATAGGAAATATAAAGGATAGAGGAAAAGCTACATGCCTTTGCAAGAAAATAGACAAATCCAGAATTGCATATGGCAAATGGCCAGGACTCTTTAAAATCTCAATGTTGTGAAAAGAAAAACAAGGTCAAGAGGTAGGATGTGAGACAGTTGCACATTAAAAGACACTACAAAGCTTAAACAACGAATGTAATACGTGAATCTTGATGAGACCTTGACTTTAAAAGTTATATAAATATACATATTTATTTGCATACATGTATACACATATACATACACATGACATTTTAAAAATTATGAAAAATTGAATATAAAATAAAGGTTATTAATCTAATTATTTTTCAGTGGTAATGGAAGGGAGTCTATGTAGAAGAGTATCCTTAACTAAAAGAGGCACATGCTGAATTATCCAGTGGCAAAGCGTTATAATGTCTCCAACTTATTTTTGAATGGTTAGATCAAAAAGAAGAAAATTATACCTAAATATGGGGAGAATGGTAAAGCAAACACTGTAAATGGTATGATTATTTAAATAAAAGGTACATGGATGTTTGCTCTATTTCTGAACTTTTTGGTGAGCTTGAACATTTTCAAAATAAATTTTATAGTAAGAGAAAAAAACATCTAAAATGACTTCTCGCAACTCTTAGGATAAAAAATGCAAAATCTCCCCATGATCCACAAGGTCCTGGGTAGTCTGGCCCCAGCCTGCCTCTCCAGTTTTCCTTCCCAATACCCTCCCTCCTTGCTTACCCTGCTCCAGTTCCATTGGTGTGAGCTCACACCATCCTTCAAGTCTCCCCTGAAAGGTCACTTTCTTCCTTGAACTCCCCAGGACCAGTGTACTCATGTATAGAGGGACTCTGTGGCTGAGGGGGGCCAGGAACAGGAAAAACTGGGATGGATTATGAGGGAGTGAGGTGAAAGAGGGGGTGATTTTCAGGACTAAGACAAAATGGGATGAAATGCCTGTGGAAGAAGAAGTAAGGGTGGGTGGGCTGAACTAGAACATAGTTGAAGATGCAGGTATCGTCTATTAAACCTCCGTCAAATGTTCTCCTGGCTTCTTGTAATGCTCATCATAATATTTATGATGATTATATTTAAATACTATGAGTGCACTTACATAATGTCCAAAATACACACAAAATAGTGTCCCTTATACTAACAAAGATTAGGCCCGTTTTGCTCATTATTGTATTACCAATATCTAGCAAATATTAAGTGCTCAATAAATGTTCCCTTAATGGGGATTAAATATGACATAATTTATTTTTAAAGGAATACAATTTTTTAAAGGAATGAAATTTTAGTCAAAGTATTACTCAAGTGGTAAATGTCCAATTTATTTGGGATATTAAAAATTATATTTTGTTATTAGAGGTAATTATTTAGGGGATTATTAAAGTAATGAGCAGTTTTTTTACCAGCTTCATTGAATGTAATCATATTCTTTTCTCGTTTTCAAGCATTCCTCTTTTCCCTCTCCATTTTCCATATCCATAATAAACAGGTATTAAGAAATAGGATATTGTATACTAATAGCTTTATGTCAAGCTCTGATTATTATATCAGCAGGTTTCAGCACGGCCTACAGTCAGATACCAAGGGGGATGGGGGTCAGAGATTGCCCCTGCTGATGTTTTGTTTCTGTATGTTCTGTTGTCCCACATAAACAAATATATTTTTAAAAAAACTATCAGTGGGGTCAGGGACCCTTTGGGATGTGACTATTAAAACTTGGTACATAAGTTTAGAACACAAACACATCAGTAAGCCTAACATAGAAACCATCACCATCACTGCATGCCATTTGTTAAAAGATAGTAAATGAGAAAATGTAAATTAACTAAATCCATCCCCTCTATTAGAATGATACAAATAATAACTCTGCTGACTACAGCTCCTTTGATACAGACAGTAAATGTATAAACACAGTGAAGATAATTTGATAGACGAAAATCCTTGTGATCATTAATATAAGAATATAGCCCTGTTATATTTTATTTTCAGAATTCATATGGCTAAATAATGAGTAAACTTGGTCTAGAACTTGTGGGCAGTTAAATAAATTGGTAAATACAACCCTGGTTATACCTGTATGGTTGGTAAAAACACACAGAGTAGGATGTTTGGATAATGTCTCTTGGTACTGATGACAATTGCATCCAAAGTTGACAAGTCTAAGAACATAAAGGATAAATTACCAAATGCATTTAAAAATATCCCCTCATCAAGGACATGAGTAACTACTATAATATACCCACAAAAGTAGAAACATGTCCCTGAGAAATTTAAGTAGATAGCTATTTCGGTTAATAAAGTCAGTAATTAAAAAAAAATACATGGTACATAAATGGCATTGGACTGTAAATATGGAAAATATATATTATTTTCAACTGACATTTTTATAACTTTTTGAACTGTTTCAAAAGAAATATAAGTAATTGTTCATATATGATAAAAATAAAGCTAGTGAAATACTTAGCATTTTAGGATTATCATTGGTCTAATTCAGGAAGACTTTCATTTCTTCTACAGATTGATGGCCTTGTGTTTTTCAAAAGTGTCACATGTTTTTACTCATGTAAAATAGTCTAGAAAAGAAAAAATCCTGCCTTTTTCTATAAAAAGGAAATACAAAAAAGAGTAATGCAATAGATTTGACTGAGGTACAAGTGGGTTGACCAGTGAGATCTTCCTTGATGGCAACAAAAAAAGGGCTTGATATTTGGTTCTAAACACAGCTTTCTGGCTCATTGAATCCTTCATTTAATCACAGGGAGAAAAGCATTTCCAAATACAAAAATTAATGAGACGCCCTACAGAAATAAATGGCTAAGAAACCAGTATAATTGATGCTACATGCAAATTCTGTTCATTCTTGATAAAGTTGTTTATATTCCCTGCAGAGAATAAGAATATAAAAAAAGATACAACACACAGAATATCAAAGTGTCCTTTCATCTGTATAACATGTATTAGGAATAAATATAATCATTTTGCCCACAAGGATCTATAAAAATTAGTAACAATCTATAAATAACTTACTTAAATCCTGAGTCACTTAATGATATGTCCAAGGACACTTCAAACTGTCAAAAAAAAAATCAGTAGAAAATGACTCCCCAAAATGACATTGTGGTGACAGTTCTAGCAACTTGAATAAGCCGGCCAGTGCTGCGCTTGCTTAATGATGAAAAGCCCGTTTAACCATCATTAGAGGTTATACCCCAAATAAACAGCACAGAAAGATCATTGGGAATATTCTGGAGTTTACATACAATCACAAGCTTGACATATATTTACTTCTTAAAGGGTTAATGCTTGGTAATCTTTGCCTTGGATATGTATCATAAATGGGTTATATAATAGGCCATTTGGAAGCAGTGCCTTTTACAGGATAGAAGGAAAGAAAGAAGGAGCGAGGGAGGGAGGAAAGAGGAAGGAAGGAAGGGAGGGAGGAAGGAGGGAAGGGGAAGAGAGAGGGAAGGAAGATGAGGTGTCTTCAGAAGAAGAGTAGGTTAGCCAACAAAAGGGTAGGAGGGGCAAATGAAATTCTTGTAATGGTTTGATACCAATCTGTATTAGATTCAAATATTCCTACTCAAGAAGAAGAAGAATGTCCATCACAGATAAAGATAGTGGGGATTCCTCACAACAAGGCTAACATTCCAAATAGCACTGTGAGGAATAATGCTACATTTTTACTAATTAAACTACATTCTCCCATTAACTTGTCTTCTTTACTCTCAAATCCACCATCCTCACAAATCTTTTTGGGTCAAATAAGTTGCAACCACCTCAAGCTACCTATTATAGATCACACTTATTACTTCCTAGCACTCCCCACTTACACTTGTTTCTTTAATGTGAGGCAGTTAGTAGAGAGTTCCTATGTGTGTTCTAATAACTAATATGAGTTGCATTTGTTATGGAAGTGAAGACTTGAGATGGAAAGAACTATTTTACCTGTTCATACAAGTGACTAATATCCAGAATACTAAGATGCTATTGTTTGTGACAACAACCCTCTTAAAAAGGGACAATACGTAATCAAATTTCCTGTAGCCTGGTCATTCTTTGGACTTACCATTAAGTTAAAGCTCTCATCAGCATAAAACTGGATGCATTTTAAGATGCTCCTTGATTTCTAAAAGAGAAAATAGAATGATTTACTAAAAAAAAAAGGTAGAAGAAAAAAGGAAGTAGTCACAAAGCAAACAATACTGAAAATCCTTTCATTATTTTTGATAAACCTTCTTTTACTGCTCACATCAATGAAAATACAGTGATTAGGAAAGTGCAGGAATGATCTGTAAATCAAATTATTCCTATAAAAAGGAGTGCCCATGGAGGAGTTTTCACCTTCAGGTCAATGTAGTATAATCTCTGGTCTGGTACATCCCACTGAACCCAAACAAAATCCTCAGCTATTCTGTCTCCTGAGAGATGGCCAGAATTTTTAATCACCTAAAGAGGGAAAGAATTATACATAAATAACTTTTAAAGGAAAATATCTGGAATTCATAATTATTTCCCATATCTGTATGACACATGTAAATATTTCCACAGTTTATTTTTAGCACTTCCTCAATTTCAACACACACGGACAATCTTTCCAGAAGAGTTTTAAGGTATCATTTCTTTACTTCCTCTTCCTGAATACTCTAGGACACACTATTTTTTTCTTGTTCCTAGTTTAACAGACAGGCTGGTACTATTGAAGGCAAGACCACACCTCCCACAAATGAACAGCTACATGAATAGAAGATTCATAACTTCCTTGTCTGTACATAATTCTCTCAGGACTGTGCAATCAAGAAACTTTCACTGCTTAAGACAGAGGCGATGAATCCAATGAAAGACTTAGACCTGGGAGTGACTGGACAATGAGCCCTTTTTGACCATAAAGCAACCATGTGGCTTCAGGCATGCTCCTTACCTTTATGTCTTCTGCAATGAGTATGATGATTTTCCCCATCTCTCAGCAATACTTAACTACTCATCATTTAAGACCTGACTTGAGCATTGCTCTCCTAACAGAGCTTTCCTTTACCTCCCCATGATGAAGGCAGAGCTCCTCACCTCTGTATTCCCATAGTGCTTTGTTATGCTTCTATTACAATTACATTTTAATTAATGCTGTACAGCTCCCCCATGAGTATACACTCTTCTATAGCACCTTTCTATTTTCTTTTTTTTTTCGAGACAGAGCCCCAAGCTGTCACCCTGCATAGAGTGCTGTGGCATCACAGCTCACAGCAACCTCCAATTCCTGGGCTCAAGCGAGTCTCCTGCCTCTGCCTCCCAAGTAGTTGGGACTACAGGCGCCCACCACAACGCCCAGACATTTTTTGGTTGCAGCCGTCATTATTGTTTGGCGGGCCCGGGCTGGATTCGAACCCGCCAGCTCGGGTGTATGTGGCTGGTGCTTTAGCCAGTTGAGCCACAGGCGCCGAGCCAGCACCTTTCTATTTTCAATGTCTTAATTCTTTTGAGCATGTAATAGTATTCAAGGAATGCATGCTCAAAAGAAGAAAATTGAAATAAGGTGTGCAAGAGTAAATTGCCAAGGATACTATGTATTACCCGTGTAAAATATTTTTCACTAAGTACAAAATCAAAGAACTACATAACCTTAGAATCAGAAAGTTCCAGAAACCATGTAATGCAATCTCTCTACAGGTGAGAAAACTGAGGTCCAGAGAAGTTGGATTAGGCTGCATAGTTAGTTCAACATGGCCTGGAATCTCAATGACCTGGCACCCTGACAGTGCCCTTTCAGTACATCACCTAACTACAAAATAAATTGACAGAGGAATTAAGAATTCACTTTTCCTCCAAATGTTTGTCAAGCAGAAAAATCTACATCGAGATAAGTAAGTAAAGAATGAAGACATGAGAAGACCTAAGAGCACATGGGAGAAGGGCTCAATTCAATTTGAGTTTGGGGAGAGGGAAGAGGGGAGAGGAGAGGGGAGGAGAGGGGGGATTGGTGTGCTCCCACTTGATGAGCACAATGTAAGGGTGTATGGCACACCTTTTGGGTGCAGAGCACAGCTTCAAGAGAGACTACCTAACAAGTGCAAATATTGTGACCAGGTTGATTATACCCTTGCATGAACCTGAAATTAAAAAAAGAATAAGAGGGAAAGAGAAGACCAAGATCATCCACATTCATGCCTAAACTCTTACTAATCTTAAAAGATGTCTCCACCAAGGCTAACTTGGAACTTGAGGGCACAGCATGGCAGAAAGGGACAATAGGTTGTATAGTTCTGTTTCTTGCTTGCCCCGGTCCATTCAATTTAGGCCAGAGGAAAGTGATGCTACAGGAAAGATCCAAGAGTACCCATCTGTCTCCAAACCTTAGAAAAATTTTCCATTTTTTCTGAAATTTGTTGGGTTGGGATAGATACACCTTCCAGATAAAGGCACACATTGACAATAACATGAGGATCAGACTGCGGCCCATCCAGGTTCTGATCTCAATTTTGTTCCTCTCTAGAGTCACCTCACCTCTGTGAGCCTTGGTTGCTGTCTTCTCTATAAAAACAGGGATAATTATAATACCACCCTATCCTGCAGGGATGTTGTAGAGAATATGTGGGATTGTACACTGCTATAAAAAGCTCTTGTCGAGGCCTTTAAGAACAAGGGCAGAAGTGCTCCTTTCTTGGAAAAGAAATGAAGGGATGCCAAGGCTGCACCATTTGGCTGGCAGAATCATTTCTGGGCTGCTGCCAGGTATCTTCTTGCTCTTCCCATTGTGTCTCTGTCTTTGTCTTTCCCTTTTGTCTCCCAAATCCTCTTCTTATTAGCCAGCCCCTGTCTACGCTCATTCTCAGTTCCTGACCCCACTTTGTTTACTTAAGACTCTGCTCTGGATGCTCCTCCCTGACCCTGGAATTCAGCCTCATGAGCTGACCCTCTTCTGATCCCTGACCTTGTGCTGATGCTCCCATCCACTCAGTCAGCAGTGGCTCCTGGTAGCCCAGAACTCAAGGCACATACTTTTCTATTGGTAAATTTCCAGCCAGACTTCTTGGTTTGAGAGTTTCAATAGAAAATACATAATTAATAAATTCCTTTTCTATTTCAATTTTGTTCATATAACTTTAAAATTTTCAACAAAAGACTACTTCATTGCAGATTAAATATTGAAGGAAATCATTTTAATATCAATAATGTACTAATATCTTAAATTATCAAGAACAAGATAGTTCAGTAGAAAAAAGAGATAAAGCTGTAACTAAATAATTTTCAGAAACCAGATTAAATAGCTAATAAACAGAGGAGGAGAGGCTTAAACTCACTAATATTAAGTGAAATACAGACTAAGACAATAATGGGATATCAACTTATACCCATCAAACTGGAAATATTTGAAAAGGTAAACACTATCTATTGATGGTGTCGATGAGGGAAAGGTTCTCTTTCAATTGTCAACTGTTGACAACTTTTCTGCAAAGCAATCCAGCACAATCTGTTGAAATTTATTAAATGCATGCACCAATCAACACAACAATCTGTCCCTGAGGCGTTAGCCCAGAGAAATATAGAGACCAAAACATAAAACTACACAAAAAATGTTTGAGACAATTGACAATGCAAAAAAAAAAAAAAAAAAACAGAAAACTGGGAGTCAAGTGAATGTCCATGCACAGAAGAGTGGTTAGGAAAATATGGATATTCACACTGGAGACCATTGTGTGTTCTAGAGAGAATGTATTGGAACTATTCTAGTGGCCTTGTAGGTGATTCCACAAAATTGAATGCAATGAATAATAAGCAAACCTCTGGGTGTGCCAAAGGTGGGAGTAGGAGATTATACAACTATGGAGAACAGTATGAAAGGATACATTCCCGGTGGTGAACAAAAGTCAGACGTAAAAAGGAAAGGGAGATGTGGAAAACAAGCAAAAATAAAATAATGACACTATACAAAACCTCAGCATATATGTTACAATCCCATGTTATCTATGTGTACAATATGCCAATCACTTATAGCTCTATTTAGTAACTTAGGGATACTCCTGATATATTAAGTAAAAAGCAAATAAAAAATCAGGTAAACATATGTATCATGGTTTTGTCTTGGTAAAAACAATTAAATCTCCATATATATATATACATATACATACATACATACATACACCTAAACTTGCACAGATTTGCATGGGCGAGGGAAAAGCTGTGGAAAGATCACACAGGCTGAGGGCTGAAGTAAAGATATAATTAACTTCATATATATTTGTATCAGTTCACACATTACAATAGCAAGACTCTCATTTGAGTGACATCAAATATAGAAAATGTTACATATCAACAACATGACTCTATAAACAGCCTAGAAACATAGCTCTCTATGGAGGAAACACTGAAGCAAAGGAATTTCAAATCTTTACCACTTTATTTCCATCTTCTTGGGTGACTTGGATATGAAATTGCTCAATATCTTTTAAAAAAGAAACAACAAAAAAAGATAAATTAACCTTCAAGAACCACATGAGTACTCATTTTGCCTAACAGTTGTAAACAAATTTTTTATAAAATCAATTCAGATTAAACAGCTGACTGCAAAACAACATCGTCACAGACAGCAGTCTCCAGATAGAAAAGAAAAAAAACTACCTTTCTCTATTCTCCCTTTACAATCTTTTACAGTGCTACTTTTACAGCAGAGAAAAAGGCCCACATTTACTCTGCTCCTCAATATCAACAGTCCATGAAGCACTTAGTCCTTCTTCTCCCCAGGTTCCCTCAATAAGACCTTTGCCTCCCCTGTACTGTCAGTCATACACAGAGCCAACAAGGGCTCATTCCGCAGAGTTTATCTTCAATTGCCAAAAATCAACACTTTTTGTGTGAACAAATCAGATAGACAACTCATTATACAAGGTATTTGGGGGAGGTATTTTTATAAGGGCCAAATTCATACTGACAAAACCCTGAAACCTCAGTCAATGTATAGATAGTCCCTTTCTATCAGTCATGACTTAGATTCAGACATACTTAACCTCTGCTGGTTCTAGCTACAAAAATGTAAGACAGAAAATTGAGCAAGGCCAACTGAACACAAACCTAAACTCTCAGGCCTGTCCTTCCAGCTATAAACCAGCAGTTTCATATTATAACATGAAAGACAGCTTAATAGATAAGCACCAACAAAAAAAAAATTGTGTCTTTTCCAATCTCCCTAAACTTAAAAATATCGTGCCCCAATCTTATTTGCTTCTACCTGAATTTGTCCAAGGAAGTGTGTGTCCTCAAGTTCTGCCATAGAACTCGTCTAGCTACTAAAGCCTTCTCCCCCCCCTTCATCCAATCCTTTCCCCTTATTATAATTATCAGCTGTGACAGATATTCCACAGGAGGATGGAATATGACCTGTGCAACACCCTACTGTGACAAAACTGCAGGCCTGTGTGTGTAAGAACCCGCCATTCTCCCCAGTAGATGAGGGAGCTGAGCATAGCCTTAGGAACAACACTGGGGGGGCCCAAGGAAAAGCCCTTCTCTAGTGATTCCAGATCTCAAATGGACATCAAAGTTCTGTGGAGCCTTGGCAATGGCCAGTGAACAATTAGAAGATTCAATGACATCCTACACTTCACTAGGAGACTGTGGCATTCAGGAAATTCCCATACATCACCTAAAGATAACTTACATTTCTCTTCTGAAATCAGTAACAGATGGTTCTCTGGAAGAGGATGTCTTTCAACATATGGGTAGAGGAACTGTAAAAAAGGAAATTAATCAAAATTATAAGCAACTACCTTGCTTGCACAAATAAAATAGAACCTTCATCTCTGACCAGCTCCCTACATTGACCACCTCCTGAAGCTGACCTAATTCTCATAGACTGGACATGCACCACATGTACATATCAGCACGGTAGGCCCCATTCCTTCTGTTGACCACCTCGTGTGTTGATCATTTTGTTACAGTCTCTTAAGTGGTCAACTTATAGACGTTCTACTGTATTCCAAAAGTTGCATATGATCACTGTAGTATATGACCACAGAAGGAACCAGGAACCACAGAATAGTTTAGGGAAACCACATGCATGCACACCACCCATGATAGTACTCTCAGGGCCTCACTTTTCCAGGGAAAACTGATCTCAGGTACAGCAGTGTTACCATTCATTTAAACTATAAGGCTAAACAATTCTAAAAAATAAAAACAAATCTGGAAGCATCATGTTATCAGACTTCAGGTTATACTACAACTTTATTGGGATCAAAACAGCCTGGTACTGGCACAAAAACAGAAACATAGGATCTATGGAAAGGAATAGACAACCTAGAGATGAACCCAGTCACATTTCACCACCTGATCTTTGATAAACCAAACAAATGTATGCACTGGGGGAAAAGAATATTATTTAATAAATGGTGCTGAGAGAACTGGTTAGCCACATGTAGAAGACCAAAATCGGACCTGCATTTCTCACCACTGACAAAAAACAGCTCTCTGTGGATAAAAGATTTAAATTTAAGACATGAAACAATAAAAATCCTAGAAGAAAGTGTGGGAAAACTCTTGACAAAATTAGCCTGGTAAAAGATTTTGTGAAGAAGATTCTATTGCAAGTTGCAGCAACACCAAAAATAAATAAATGGGATATGATCAAGCTAAAAAGCTTTTGCATGCTAAGGTACCACAACTACAGCAAACAGACAGCCTTCAGAATGAAGAAGATATTTGCATGCTATACATCTGACAAAGATCTGATAACTAGAATGTATAGAGAACCCAATTAACAAGAAAAGAGCAAACAACTCCATTTATAGGTGGGCAAGAGACTTGAACAGAAACTTTTCTGAAGATGACAGATGAATGGATGACAAACACATGAAAAAATGCTCATCATCTCTACTCATCAGAGAAATGCAAATCAAAACCACCCTGAGATGTTACCTAACACCAGTGAGATTAACCCATGTCACAAAACCCTGAATGTGCAGTTGTTGGAGTGGCTGTGGAGAGAATGGAACACTTTTGCACTACTGGTGGGACTGCAAACTAAAAATCTCTATGGAAAGAAGTATGGAGAATTCTTAAAGAGCTAAAAGTTGACCTTCCATTTGATCTCATGACCCATCATTAGATATCTAACCAAAAGAAAAAAATCATTTTACCACAAGGATATTTGCACTAGAATGTTTATTGCAGCTCAATTCACAATTCACACCTTCCACGTTTGGGTGGAAGCAACCCAGGTTCCCATCGACCCATGAATGGATTAACAAACTTTGGTACATGTACACCATGGAGTACTATTCGGCCATAAGAAAAGATGGGGAGGAGGGAAGGTATTTGGTGGGACCTCACCTATTGTGCACTGTGCAAGGGTACATGTCAAAACTGTTAAGAGCATAAATGTCTTAACACAACAAATAAGTGAGGTGAAGGCTATGTTAACCAGTTTGATGTAAGCATTCCAAATTGTAAAAAAATCGTACCCCATAAATGCATCAAGGTACTCAGTTATGATTTATTAAAAAAATAAATATTGGGTTTAATAGAAAATATCACAATCATAAACAAGTCCATTGATCCATTAGCTTCAAACAGATTGATAGCATATTTGCATATAAAAGCTAAAGACAAAACACTGGTACCAAACACAGCACATAAAGTAAGGCCTGAGCTAGGCTCTGAAAGATCTTTCCCAGAATTAGAGGAAGCAGCAGCTCAAACAGGCACCAAAACAGGGAGGAGGCAGCAGTATTCACTCCACAAAGGCTTAAGAGTGAAAGGAAGGCTGAGCAATAGACCATTTTGGGAGCAAGGGGTAAAGAACTGGACAAAAGGGTTGTATTTCCTGAACATCAGGTCATACCATATGAAGTGAAGAGGCTTAGGACAGCCAGGCCTTCTAAGTGGCGAAACATGTAGCACACTCCCAGGATGACAGGCTCAACTTCAACTTGAATTTTACCTTAAAAACTCAAACAGTGTAAACTAATCATTTGTACTCTGCTATCGATCCAAAATAAAAAAAATAATTGCGGAAACAAAAATAAAAAAGAAAAGATGGAAAGTTTACATCTTTTGTGTTTATCTGGATGGGGTTGAAACATGCTTCTTAGTAAACTATCACAAGAATAGAAAAACAAGTATCCAATATACACGATACTAATATGAAACCAATATATAAACAGCTACAAGCCCCCATCAAAGAAAAACGCGAGTATAGTCTAGTGAAGGGGACAGGAGAGACGGGTGGGGGGAGTGATTGGTGGGATCTCACCTCATGTGCACAATGTGAGGATGTTCAGACACCCCCTGGGTGAAGGACTCAACTCCAACTTGAACTTTTCTTTAGAAATGAAAACAACATAACCTACACATGTGTACCCTCATATTAATCTGAAATTTTAATAACTAAATAAAATAAACTGTAATGCTCAAGTTGAAATTATTTCTAGGGATGATGTTTCCTGTTTGAGACATCTGATTCTGTAGCATATCAGAAACAAGGCAAACAATATTTATGCAGAATGTTCTTCTTTTTCTTTTTTAAATTTCAGAATGTTGTGAGGGTACATACATTTTGATTAGATGACTCACTTTTTTCTATTTAGAGCCAGAGTTATAGGTGTGTGATGTACCCATGAATTATATCATTGAGGTGAGTATTTATCCATCCTTTCTCCCCTCCCCGACTTGGATTTCCTTGAGATTTGCTTTCCTATGAGTATAGGCAAAAAAAACGATCAACACATGCATATTTGTGTGCAAGTAAACCCAGTATATAATTTGAGAGCCAACTAAACACATTCCCCACTAAGACTTGCAAAGTCCCACATCCAAGAGACAAAGCAGAAGACAACCAGGGACTTTCCAAGAAAGGACAGTGAGTCACAGTGTGGCGTGGGGGGTCAAGGATTTACAAGCCACAAAGCACGGAATGACTGCCACTGGGAACAAAAAGCTTAATCCACCTCCTTCTGGGTGCCCTCCCAGGGGGCTGCCAGCAACACAGGCTCTGACCTTGTCAGCTGTGATGAGGGAAAACTGGTCATCGCATGACTCCAGCAACTTAGTTCTGCCATCAGGGAAAGGGTGTCTATAAATCAGTAGTTTCATTTTGGGGCATGAAAGACCAGTGAACTTGGTTCTTTTTTTCCCTTAAACTTGAAATCATTATGAAAGGACTTAACTTTTTATGTCCCAATTTGACAGTCCTCACCTTCATTAAAACCAGTGAAAATTTGTGATAAAATATATTATGCAACATCCCAGATTTTCATAATAGGAATTTGGAGAATTGGAGACAGAACTTGTCAATTTGTTTTCTTAGGATTTACAGTCGAGAGTCCCTTTTAGAATTGAGAACAAAACATTAATTATATGGCATTCTGCATGGCAATAACATTAAAATTATAAAAAGATGCAGAATTCAGTGACAAAAATAGTATAGAACTAATTATTTCAAGCTTGGTGAAATTGTACACATGAAGATACTTTGTGTATTAGGTAGGGGAAAAACAGAGATGAGTGACACTGCGTATATGACAGGAGCACAATTGCTCAGGGCCTCAAAATAAGGAGGTGCTCCTCCAGGAGACAGTATGGGCTGCGGGGTTTGCAGAGGTGGCCAGGACAGCCTGCTCAGAAAGGAGGGGTGCACTGAGGTGCTGATAAGCAGCAGCTGCCAGTCTCTAGGCCTCTCCCCAATCTTTGGGTGGCAAAGGGTGGGAACAGTTTTGAAAGTCCCATTTATCCAGCTGTTGTTTTTCTATTATGAGGCAGCCCTAAAGCAAGGCCCAAAAGCCAAAAAATACATAGACACAGCTCTACAAAAACATTCAAGGTGGATTTTTACATTGTAAATAGGAATCTACACAGATTATATGTATTTAGGAAAATATTTATCTTCACAAATATGGAGCTATCCTGAGAATACTGGTGTTTGGGGGGTATGTAATCTGGGGGTTGGTGTGTAATTTCCCACTGGACCTATCAGGAAGGCACACCTCATGTTGGAACACCTGCCACTGTCCTGCTGGGGGTCCTCTGTGAAGGAAGTCGACACTGCCCCTGAGACTTAGGAAGAGACCACTGGAGGGCACCAGGAAAAAGGAGATTGATCCCAGGGAAGACTAGACCCGATGGACAGCAGATGGCATTTGTCTAGAGGACAGAGAGAGGGAGGGAGGAAGAGAGAGAGGGAGAAGGTGGGGATTCGCCATAGATGGAGGTTTGGAGGAGTTTTTCTCCCCAAAGGCAGAGATGTGAGGAACAGGGGCCAGGCCTCGGAACTGAGATGGGTCCACAGAATAAGGACAGGTTTTACTTTGTTTAGACAGAGACTTTTCCTTTGGTCTATAGATGGTCTCATGTGTTGTGTGCTTTTAATACTTTCTAATTGAGATAAAGTTCATACAACAAAGCTCACCATTGCACATTGACCTGTGCAACTTTCAGCAGTTTTTAATGTATTTGCATGCACAACCGTGTACTTTTAAAAACTTTCCCTTGCTATGCTCTAAGTGCCTTTAGTTGCCCCCATCCTTTAGGAACATCTCCACCACTACACAGCCCTAGGTAAAGAAGGAAGCCAAAGGAACAGGCCAGAAAATGGACATGTGCTCTGTCCCTGTCACCCCGGCACTGATGACAATGCAGACGAGTAGCTTCCTGAGGTGAGAGAATGCAGCTGGGGGCTCCACGCCCAGCCCTGTCTGGAAGGGAGGACTGGACCACAGTGGAGCCAGGAGCCGGGGAGGATCCAGAGCAGGAAAGACAGCAGCTTGTCCTCACACACGGGAAGAGGAACACCTGTTGGCTGGAGGCTAGGAGTGGGTTGGGGGAGAAGAGGCAGATGTGGTGTGTGACAGTTTGACTCCAGGTAGACCAAAAGAAATGATGTTCTAACCTAATGTAAAATTAGGTGAAGGGAAATGACGCTGTGGCCCTGCTGCTCTCTCCAGTGGCTGTCTTCTGTAAAGTGACCACCAACACCACACTGAACCACTGCTGCTGGGGAAATGCACGGGGGCCAATCAGAATCCCAAAGACACAGTCTGAAATGTCATCATCCCGAACATTGCAATCCCCAAAGTTCACAATTCTTAACGTCCAAAACATATATTCAACAAAATCCAATTAATAAAATTAATATAATTAGATTCCAGAAACAAATACTTGAAAATTAATGAAAAGGTATTTATTAGCCAGGAGCTGTGGTGCACACTGTAGTGCCAACTACATGGGGGGGTGAGGCAGGGGAATGGCTGAGGACAGGAGTTCAAGACCAGCTTGGCAACATAACAAGACTCCACTGCAAATCTATATATATAAAATATTTTTAAAAGAAGATTTATCTGAGAAACATAAAAATACAACAGAATACTTCATAGGCCAATGTACACAACAAAACAGGCAGTAACAACATTCATATCTTTTGTAAGCATAAACACTCAGATGTACTAACTATCCTGTCATCATGATTTTTGCAACTTTAAAAATGACAGATTTAGGTTAAGGATTTTGATCTTTTGGAATGTCAACATTTAAATCCTAATGTTCAGACTTGTGTCTATGCTCCAAACCCACCCTCAGGTCACAACATTCCTGTTAAAAGATTAATACATAACCTTATTTTATGTATGTTTTTACTTAAAAACACCTTATTTAACATATATCATTGATTCATTAACATTGAACTAGGGACCAAAAGCACTATAACTCATGCCTGAAGGAAGCGTATTTAATACAGGTCATTTTCTCTGTAAGGCACATCAGAGCTTTCCTGCACTTAGGAACACTAGTCAGCTCTACACTTAGTGGTAATTTTAAACAGTGAAATCAAAAATTTGAAAAATGGCATCATAAACACTTGTTTATAGTATGAGCACTGAAACAAGAAGGCAACCTCAATTGAGTACATGTATGTTGGGGACTCAAATTTTTTCACCACTTATCATATGTCTGCATATGAGTCTGAAAGCACCATGAGTATTAATCTGGGGGATTGCAAATAAATTCTAGTGAGTAGAATTTCCAAATATGGAGTCTGCAAGTAGTGAGGACAGACTATATCTATTTTACCTGCATTATACATGCGATGTTTCTGTATCAGCTCATGAAGTTGATAAATTCGGGGACTAAGTCATTTAATCATAGATATTTAATCTATCAACCATTTTAAAGCTTACTTTAAATGTGCATTTAATATTCTATATTTTATCATAAAAATATTATATTACTATCAGACAAGTGATGATATAATAAATAGTCAGAGGATCTAGGTGTGAGTTCGTAATTTCCATGTTTGTGAAGGAAGAGCTGATACTTCTAGCCAGTACCCATCTATGAGATTGCTTTGAGTATTAAGAGGGATGGGAAAACACTTTGTAGACACCATTTCCTCTAGGTTTCTTGCTTTTGGATCAGTGAGATAAGTGACAGGTGACATGCTGACTTACCTGTACCCAATTATAGCTATCCACTGCTTTTAGAACCTTCACGTTGTTAACAGGGTGGATTTCAACTAACAAAGTTAAGCACTTTGATCCTGCAGAGAAAAAGAGGCTTTTAGTAATGAAGATGAGAATATCACACATTATCTTTTCTAAAAACAAGTGGGAAAAGGAATTCCTGGTAAATCCTACTGTGTTGACGTTACAGCTAAGAAAACAATTCTACCGTCATCACACATTCCCCTGAGGTGACTTAAACTGTAAACTAGTCCCAGTTCTACTCTCTAGGGGTGTGGGGTGGCTCCAGAACCCCAATCGAGCAATTAACTCAGCAAAAGACCTGCCTTCCATACTCTTGGGAACCCCGAAAAAAATTGCATTTTGTTAGGAAAACCACAGGACCCTCGAGAAATGCAAACCTAAGAAAGGGAGTCTTTGGGCAGCCCTTAGAAACACCAGCAGATACCAGGGAAGACAAATTTCAGGTCATAAGAATTCCTAACTTTATGGAAAAGCATCACATTTCAAACACAGTGGCTTCTTGAAATAGGTTACCATGTATGACTTTGTTCTCATCAGCCGTACGTGACAGTGCCTGACAGACTGGATTCTAATGGGTACCATTTTGCCCTTGATCATCATGATTCTACATGATTCAAATTAGGCACATGTGAACTTTAAAAATGTAAATGTGTTAGCGATTGTATTAGCTATGCTACGAGAAAAAGGTACATTTTCTTAAAGTTTGACACTTTGACTCGAAGTTTGACTCTGACATTTCTTAAAATTCAAAATAGATACAGAAAACATCCCAAGGGAGAAGTCAATGTGCAGGGAGTGAGAAAAAAGTTCCCCCCATCCCTCAGCCGTATTCAGCGCCGCTTTTCGGACCCTCAAGGCTTCTCAGTTTAAACAAACACAATTCAATTCAGTGTCACTCCAGTTTTGTGGCTAAACTGAAAATATTATTTGTGTATGAAAATATAAAGGTATTTCTGATGTGGGAACATGTTAAGGCTGATAGGACCTCTCAGTAGGACGGGAGCTGAGTCTCCCTCAGAGATGGTGGTAGAGCTGCGATAATGACCCACTTATTTCCTTAGTGTCACATTGGAGCAAATGTCTCAGACGATAGCATTTAAGAGGAAGTCATGGATGTGGGCTAGAATAGATACCTAAATTGTAGGCCAAAAGTTACCCCTCCTCTAAGATTAAACCATAGAAAAGAAGGATTGGTCTTATATTTGAGCTCTTGTTATGACCCTAAGGCTGGGTGCAGTGGCTCAGGCCTGTGGTCCCAGCTACTCATGAGGTTGAGGCAGGAAGTTTGCTTTAGCCCAGGAGTTCAAGGCGACAGTGAACTATGATGATGCCCCTGCAGTCCAGTCTGGGTGATAGGATGAGACCTTATCTCTAAAAAAGTAAAATAAAATAAAAAGACTCTAATAGGATCAGGTGTTATCAATAACTGCTTTGAATAATAAGGTATAATTTAGGGATGGCACAGCAGCCCAGAAATTAATCGATGTCAGCTTTCAATGTTTAAAAAAGTAACCCCATAAAGCTGCTGTATTTTTTTTTAAAAGGCAAAAGATGTAGAACAGTGTCTGTCATATGGCCTAACAAGCATGAGGACTGGATACCTCCAGGACAACGCCTTTCAAAATTACTTGAAAAAGCAAGACAGTGGCTTGGCGCCTGTGGCTCAATGGGCTAAGGCACCAGCCACATACACCTGAGCTGGCGGGTTCGAATCCAGCCTGGGCCCACCAAACAACCATGATGGCTGCAACCAAAAAATAGCCGGGCGTTGTGGCGGGTGCCTGTAGTCCCAGCTACTTGGGAGGCGGAGGCAGGAGACTCGCTTGAGCCCAGGATTTGGAGGTTGCTGTGAGCTGTGATGCCACTGCACTCTATCCAGGGTGACAGCTTGAGGCTCTGTCTCAAAAAAAAAAAGCAAGACAGTGAGGGAGTTACGTGGAATCACAAATATACAACTAAAGGACAAATGAAAATCAAATGTCTGCTAAATGGGTACTTGTGGCTCAGGATGAAATCCTGATGACAAAACCAAACAACCAAGGTAAACGCAAAGTGCTCTGGAAACCTGCTTGAGGACTCAAAAATGGCTCCAGATATAAGAAATACACTGGTGTCAAAGACACTCAAGAATAAAAACAGAAATATCCTGTGAAAGGGGAGAATGAGGGGAAAACAATTTTTCTTAATGTTATTCCAAATGTGTGTGACTAAATTAACATATTAAGTAGTGCAAGCTGACCCATGCGATAATTTTATCTCTTCCCCTAAAAGTTTATATATTCCAACAGGGAAAAAAACAACTTTTGAGAGAAACTGTTTCACAAGGGAAACGTTCTATTGGTAAATAAGGAATCACCATGTATTTGTTCCTTTTAGCATGAATTTGTATTCAAATCAGATAACCAGGTATTAGATAAATTTTCTTACCTTTAAAATGGCAAGATCTTCAAGGGCAGAAACCATCTCCCTACACCAGTTTTTCCTTCTGCAGTACAATCCGAACATTTAACTAACTAGCATAACAATAAGAGTAAACCTTTGCAAATAGGAATTTCTCTCAATAGCAGTGAGGGGGGGGACATTTTGGATTTGGATTCTAGAAACCACAGCTCTAGGTTCAGCTCTGCCACTCACCTAATGTATACCTTCTAGCAAATCATCAAACTTTCCTGGGCCTCAGTGCCTTGTTGCTAAAAAAAAAATAAATAATAAGAAACAGACTACAGAACCAGATTATTTCTACTGGCAGTTTCAGCCATAAAATCCCATGATTCCATATGAAGGGCCCACCAAACAACAATGACGCTGCAACCAAAAAATGTCCAGGCGTTGTGGCGGGCACCTGTAGTCCCAGCTACTTGGGAGGCAGAGGCAAGAGACTCGCTTAAGCCCAAGAATTGGAGGTTGCTGTGAGCTGTGATGCCACCGCACTCTATCCAGGGTGACAGCTTGAGGCTCTGCCTCAAAAATAAAATAAAAATAAAAAATAAATTAAGAATTTAGAGACTCAAGACGTCAGTGGATTCTGGGAGGGTGTTACTGAAGGGAAGACAGGGCTGGATGGTCTGGATGCCACAGGAAGAGGAGGCAGCAGGATCAGGCTCCGGGATGGGCGTGACATGGGGAAAGGTGAGGGTGGCAAGACAACCTGGCCTGACAGCGGTAAAGGTGCATGTTGTGAAATGGTGATAGGGTGCAGAAGTCCAGGCTGGCTGGCTCTGAAGGAGCTCTGGTTATTGGTTCAGGAGCTCCTGGACCAAAGCACAGCTACGCAGAGGGTCTATAGCACTCAACTCTCTATATTGGTACATGGGAGCTCTGGAGAATCTCAGCGACCTACAAATGTAGTCACCCCAATTGCTGCCCAGTGGGTATCTGCTGTGACTTGGGGCAAATACAACTCCCAAGAGGTAGAGGGTAAAGGGGGTTTCCTATGGAAGGCCATTTTCTAAATAAAGCATTAACTTAGCCATGGCCACGGTGAGAAGAGGATCACTGCTGATGAAAACTACCTTGTAAAGTATGTGGGTCAAAGGACCCTATTTTGCTTACATGAAAGATGTTATAGCTCATCTCATTTGCAGCAGAAAATTCTCATTTTAAGTAGAGTGCTAAACACCACCTGAGGCAAACTACATTTCACAAATAGCTTATAAAAGGTCATTCACAAACAGATATTTCCCACATATTTGTTCAAAGGTCTAAATACTATAACAGACATTGTAGGGCTTTCTGGTTCCATCATGTCTGAAATCTTAACTGAATGAAATGAATCTTCCCATGATGAACAATACCTTCCATATATTGAAGTCTCCCAAATGCGTATCTCCAGCCTGGCCTCTGACCTGAACTTCTGACTCATACCAAACTGCTACCCATCTCACTCTCCACTGGGACATTCATTAGGCATCACAAACACACATGTCCAAAATCAAACTCTTCTTTCCTGCCCCTCCCACCAACACGTGTGTGTGTGTTCGCGTGCACGCACCCATGTCTGGGTATTCTCTTGATGGACAGCTGATGTTTATATAAGTGATAAAATAAAAGCATTTGTAATTCATAAATTATTAAATATTTATTTCACAGAGTTAAGAAAAGGCGGGATGAGGTGGCTCATGCCTGTAATCCTAGTACTCTGGGAGGCTGAAGGATCCCTTGAGCTCAGGAGTTCAAGAACAACCTAAGCAAAGCAAGTCCCCATCTCTACTGAAAGTAGAAAAACTAGCTGGGTGTTGTGGCAGGCTCCTACAGCCCCAGTTACTCGGGAAGTTGAGGCAGGAGGATCATTTGAGCCCAGGAGTTGAAGGTTGCTGTGAGCTATGACATCGTGGCACTCCCTGACCCTGACCCTAACCCTAACCCCAACCCTAAACCCTACCCCTAACCCCCAACACCAACACTCTCTCTATTTTGAGACAGAGTCTTATTCCATTGCCATGAGTAGAAGGCAGTGGAATCATCATAGCTCACTGCAACCTCAAACTCCTAGGCTCAAGCAAACTTTCTGCCTCAGCCTCCCAAGTAGCTGGGACTCCATGCACATGCCACCACACTTGGCTAGTTTTTCTATTTTTCTGTAGAGACTGGGTCCTGCCTTGCTCAAGCTAGTCTCAAACTCCTGGTCTCAAGCGATTCTCCCACTTTGGCCTCCCAGAGTGCTAGGTATAAGCCACCACACACAGCCCATGCTAATATTTTTAAAGATGTAAGCAGATAATCACATTACAGGTGCATCAAAATTATAAGACCAAGGATGCATACCTGACTAGAATGTAATGTTATAATGGAAGAAAATTTGAAATTGGTGAGAGAGTTCATTTTATAATATACATGATCACAAATGAGTACTGTTCTAAGTGACAATCAGGCATCCATGGCAAGCATCATGTAAAAAATTCTGGTTTGCCCCAATACAGAATTTTTAGGGCTAAAAGGAGAAAGGCACAAGAAGAACTGGGCAGCACAGAAGCCACCCCAAGCTCTGTACAGACGCCCAGGAGCCCCATCTGCAGGTACACACATAGCTAGGCCTTTCCGCTTCTTGCATAAAGGGGTTTATTAGCTCCCAGATCAGGTGCACATCCTGGTTCAGGAGTTGGGACACCAATGTCCCAGATTACCTTTTACTTAACCTAGTCCGGCTCCATGTCCTCAGAAGTGAGCATTGCACCTAATTTTAAAAGGGCAGAGAGTGGTAAGAGGAGGGCACGACACAGAAGCACAGAGGGGCCGGTGTGGTTCTCAGCATATCATGGCAGGGGGAAGGTAAGGATGAGTAATAGGAATGAGGAGATGTGGGGTGCACCTCCTGACCACTGACATTGCCCAGAAACTCTTTTGCTGAGGCCCATGAAGGTCCATTCAGACCCAGCTTTGGTGCCCTTGCCGCTGTAAGGTGGCTCCCTGGGAAATGTGTGTCATGAGAAGCCTGAGACTCTCTCATAAGCCTCATGTGTGGAAAGTATGTACAAAGGTTTTTTCCATCCTGTGCAACCACAGACTCCGTCTAAATGGGAACTATGCTGACAATAGAAGGAATTTAAGTGCCAAGTAAACAGAACAGGTGGAAAGCACCTGGACTCAGACTAGCACAGAACTCATGGGAGCTACTAGCTACAGGCCGGCTCCAGCCCGTGGGAGGTCAGCATTGCCCGAGTAGGATTTCGGAAGATATTTGAGCCAATATTTACAAATTAGATTTTTATATAAAAGTCTAGACTTCTCTTGATAAATTGAAAAGCTGGCCCGACTAGACTAGTGGCAACAAGCTGAGTAGTGACTGCTCCCCCTTTGAGGTCCCCCCTGGAGCCCCTGCCCTAACACTAGTCCCCATAGCTCTTGAACTCCTTTTCATTAAAGAGAAAAG
Organism: Arctocebus calabarensis; assembly: GCA_963573935.1. Taxonomy (NCBI): domain Eukaryota; kingdom Metazoa; phylum Chordata; class Mammalia; order Primates; family Lorisidae; genus Arctocebus; species Arctocebus calabarensis. The sequence goes on from CAUYON010157637.1 coordinate 29,099, forward strand.
ATATTTCTTGCTTTCTATGTTAAAAATGGGAGGGGGACATGTTGTTGGTCACTCAATCGGTTTCCTACACTCGGGCTGCTTCACTTCCTTCCGTGGTCTCTCTGGCCACTGTACACATCTGCCGTGGAAACCCAGGACCCGACTGAAAGCTCCATGAGGAGGGCTGCCACATGTCTCTCCACACCACTGAGTCCCCAGCGCCATGGATAGCGTCTGGCCCACAGCAGGCCCTCAGTAGTGTCAGGTTATAGACAGATGGATGTCATAGAATATTCTTTTAAAAAGTGAGGGGGAAGGACAGAGGAACATCTCATAGCTATAAAGTGGGCCTTGACAAATGAATAGAATTAACCTTTTATTCTGGTGGACTATTTACAACATGCTAGGGATTAATCAACACTTAACCAGATCTAAGCGGGAAAACAGTATTCTTGACTTTCTTAATCTTTCACGCTAGCTTTTGGCCATGGGTTTCTAGCTCAGCATTTATTTAGTCTGCATGTGCTAATTACCATCTTTAATACTTCCGCTATTCACTGTTATTTTCTGTACTTTCCTGTTTACTTGTAAAAGATATTTTAAAGAAAGTCTCATTCATGTGTGACATGACCTTTGCCTTCCCATTCTGAGATACAATAAGGCCGTCTCTAAAGATGTTTGACATTTTAGTAGCAGTGCAATAAATCTTCATCTACCAATAGGCACTAAAAGGTATAATTTCATTACCTGGTTGAAGCTCATTCCTTCCTCCCTCTACAGTAGATTGAACTAAACTTGTAGCTAATGGAAAAAGAAAAAAATTCATTAGCAGTTGATCCATGTGGTAGCTGTTTAAGTTTACTATTTTATACCTGAAATAAATGAGGGCTAAAAGATCTGTCAGCAGAAGAGTAAGGTATAATAAGAAGCATTCTTTTTTTGTAGGTATACTCTACAGATTTATTTCAAACCTAATTCCCAAGATCATTTCTTTCCCAGAAAATCATCATTATAGAATGATCAAATATTACAAAAATTCAATATTTGGAACTTCTGAATGTTAACATTCAGTTATTGACATGTAACAATAAAAGTTCAACTTACCAAGCAAAGTTCTCTCGCTGTTGACAGAGCAACTGACAACTTCCAAGTCTTTCTCAAAGGTATACAGATGCTATGAAAATAAAAGTATTTTTAAATTTGGAATTGCATATTAAATACCAATTATATGAACATAAATTCCCGTTAACCTCTGTACTAGTATTATTGGTTTAAATAATAAATTAGTTTAGACAAGCTGAGACATTCCAGAGCATTTTTTATGAAAAATGTTTGCTATCGCTTGGTGCTTATAGATCAGCAGTTAGGGTACTGGCCACATACATCGAGGCAGGTGGGTTTGAACCCAACCCAAGCCTGCTAAACAACAATGACAACTGCAAAAAATAATAATAATACCCGGTGGAGCTGGAACATATTCTTCTGAGCAAAGTATCTCAAGAATGGAAGAAAAGGTATCCAATATACTCAGCCCTACTATGAAACTAAATTATAGCTTTTTTATAACCCAATTATAGCACAGGAATATGGGGAAAGGGGCAAGGGAGAGGAGGGGGGAGAATAATTGGCAGGGTCACACCTATGGTGCATCTTAGAAGGGTATAGATGAAACTTACTAAATGCAGAATATAAATGTCTGAAAACAATAGAATTTGAGGTTACTATGAGCTGTGATGCCACAGTACTCTGAGGATGGCATAGCAAGACTCTGTCTCAAAAAACAAGAAAAAAGTTTGCTATTACAGGCCATGTTTGGTACTGAACCTCAGCCATGAGACAA
>CAUYON010157639.1:0-15595 GCA_963573935.1 Arctocebus calabarensis
CGTACACCTAAGCTGGCAGGTTCGAATCCAGCCTGGGCCCGCCAAACAACAATGACGGCTGCAACCAAAACAGAAATGGCCGGGCGTTGTGGCGGGTGCCTGCAGTCCCAGCTACTTGGGAGGCAGAGGCAGGAGACTCGCTTGAGCCCAGGAATGGGAGGTTGCTGTGAGCTGTAATGCCACAGCACTCTACCCAGGGCAATAGCTTGAGGCTCTGTCTCAAAAAAAAAAAAAAAAAAGAGGGCTTCTAATGGAACTGACATAAAACGTGTACAAAACCAATTATTTATTAAAAAACAACATGGGCAGCGCCTGTGGCTCAAGGAGTAGGGCGCTGGCCCCATATACTAGAAGTGGCAGGTTCAAACCAGCCTGGCCAAAAACTAAAAAACAACAAACTATATATCATATGTCTGCTATCTCATTCCTTTAAAAGACACATATTAAAAATAAATATCTTACCATGTTGATATTGATATATGAATATAAAATAGGAAAAATACAGGAAGGATCCTATGGGAGGTAGAATAATAGCCCCCAAAGTTGGCCACATCCTTAGACCTGTGAGTATGTTATGTTATATGACAAGCAAGAATTAATATTGCACATGGAATTAGGATGACTAATCAGCTAACTTTAAGAAAGGGAGACTTTCTTGAATGATCCAGGTGGGCCCAATGTAATAATCATAAAGGGCCTTAAAAGTGAAAGGGGAGGGAAAAAAAGTGAAAGGGGAGGCAGAAGAGAGTGTTATAGTGATGGAGTAGGGAAAAGAGCCAGCCATTGCTGGCTCTGAAGATGGAGGAAGGGGCCACAGACCAAGGAATTCAGGCAGCCTCTGAAAGCGGGAAAAAACAGGGAAACGGTTTCTCTGCTAGAGACTCCAGAAAGGAACACCAGATGGCTAACATCTTGATTTTAGCCCAGTGAGACCTATTTGATATTTCTGAGTTCCACTGCTTGAACATCAGCCATTTGTGTTATTTTAATCCAGTAAGCTTGTGTTAATTTATTACATCAAAAGCAAGAAATGAACACAGGCACATAATAAACTAATAATAACTTTACCTTTTAAGGACTAGAATTAAAGTGTAGAGAAAGAAAGCCTTTATTTTTTACATGTTATATTTATTTACGTTTTCTATCTAAGCACACACGTACATCTTTTGCAATTTAAAAGGTTTGTTTTTGTTTTTAAGCCGATGGGGTTGCCAATGAAAAAGTAATAGACAGGCTCGGCGCCTGTGGCTCAACGGGCTAAGGCACCAGCCACGTTACACCTGAGCTGGCGGGTTCAAATCCAGCCCAGGCCCGCCAAACAACAATGACAGCTGCAACCAAAAAATGGCCGGGCGTTGTGGCAGGCGCCTATGGTCCCAGCTACTTGGGAGGCAGAGGCAGGAGACTCGCTTGAGCCCAAGAATTGGAGGTTGCTCTGAACTGTGATGCCAGAGTACTCTATCCAGGGTGACAGCTTGAGGCTCTGTCTCAAAAAAAAAAAAAAGGTAACAGACAACTGTAACAAAGACAGTATGCACTAACCGCTCCCAGAGGCCACCCGTGAAGGATGTCAGAAAGGGGAAGAGGTATTTTCTCTCGGTATCAGAGCAAGTGTCCTCGAGAAGCTGGGATTTAAACTAGGTCTTAAAGAATAGAGTATTGGCATGCAGAGACAAAGGGGGCGATCCAAGTGAGGATGTAGCAGGAACAAAGGAGGAGGCCTATCGGGGGACTGTCAGGTGTCCTCTGCACAGGGACAGCACGGCACTGTGACTTGCAGCCTGAGACAGTGTTTGGTCTCATCCCAGAGCACTTGGAGGGATTACTATGGATTTGGGCTTGATTTGTGAGGTGATGAAAATCAATGAAAGTTTTGGAGTTGCAGAGAAAAACAGATGACATAGCTCTTCCTCAGGATGAATCCTTCCATGCCGAGGGATAAAGGAAGACAGGACAGGAGACTGCCCCTAGGGCCTAGGCCCTGAGAGGAGAGAAGGAGGGAAGGCCCTGGGGACAGAAACGGGGAGCCAGTGCTGAATGCCTCGCTCACTCACCAGCTGTGGGTGACATTTGGGACTGGATCATAGGAAGGACGACCTGGTCACAGTAATTTGAGATGTGAGAGTCAGATCAGGGTCAGGATAGCCGGGGTTGGGAGGCTGCTGGAGTTCCCTGTGTAAATGCCACTCTACTTAGTTAGGCTACAGGACTGGGCGGGGCTGTGGGAGAGGGCTCAGAGCCACCCCCGCGTCTCCAGGACAGGAGCTCCCTTTCTGCGGGGTCCTTATTCCCTTTGTTGACCCATTTGCTTCCTTGCCTTTTCTGCCACTGGAACTTTATCCTTAGTATGGTGACCATGGGTTCATCTTTCCCATATCCACAAACAGGGTGGTTTGGCTCTGAAGTCTCCCACTCTGGTGTATTCTGAGGGGTGTGCGTCCCTTCACACGCCTCTGCTGTGCTCAGGTCTCTGAGCCTTCTGGCCAGACCCCGAGCAGTCCCGGGAAACCTGCACACATTACAAAAAAACTGTCTTTGCAGCTAACCTAAATCCTTCCATCAAAAAGTCTTCTCTTCCCTACATTGGATAAAATGAGAGGCACGACCTGCTTTTTCCAGGCACCCAAAAAGGTAATGAGTTCAATTAATTGTGTGGTGTGCACAATTCAGTTCTCTCTTAAAGATACACCAGTAATCAGAAACTCTTCTAGAGTAAGTCTCATTGATGATAATGAGTGAGGTGAAGCAAAAATAAAACCATGGATGTGGGAGCCTTTGAGAGGACTCGGCCCATTTGAGTTCTGCAGACACAGACACACCGGCTTGCCTCCCTGATCTCAGAGGAGGACCACCCCTGCCAGGACTCGGAAGGTAGAGCTGAAGAAGTTGTTTCCGGTCATGCTGTTCAGCCTTTTCTACTTAATACCCTGGGAGTGGGGCAAGGGGATCGGTTATTACTGGTGTAATGATTTCATTACGCTGAAGGAAATGATACTTAATAATATCAAAATGCAAGACATTTTCCTCAACGTGTCTTGCTAACCCAAACTTCTTCCTAATTTTCCACACCTTTCAGAATCAAAACGTACTTACTCTCTCTACCCAAACGTCCTTGGAATGACATTTACATCTCTTTTGTTTTTTCCAAAGGAGACGATCATATCCATATGGGATGAAAAATTCTAAGTAAAGGGGCTTAGAAAATCTTTGTCTTCTTTACTCCCGATATGAGATAGTAATCAACAGGGCTCTAAGAAATGTATTTTAAGATATAAACTTATATAACCCAGCTCTCCCTTCTCCCCAGCCACATATGCATATTCCTCCACCTCCTCCACACTTACAAAATTATCTATGCTTTTTTTTTGTCTCTAACTTATTCAATTTCTGCCCTGAAATGGTCACTTCGGATCTCATGGGCTAGCATTGAAATGGCCTCCCCCTGGGGAAGATGCCTTTCATCCCAGAGTACCTGGGGGGTATTTCTGAATTTCCCTCTGAATATCCAGTACATCCTCTTCTCCAGCTCTCCGCCAAAACACCCCAGTCACATTTCTGAAAGGGTATTTAAAGGGGAACTTTGAACTTTCATTTAAGTAGAGGCTTTTGTAATGTATAGGGTTTTTTAATGTCTGTATATATATTAACAGACACAAAATAATTTTTCCAAAGATCTCTTTGAATTGGTTTTTTGAAATGGCAACCGAGCAAATGTCACATAATGTCTTCTTTATCACATTCAGGGTTGGAGAAATAATGTGATGTCCCCCAAAGAAACATGCCAGCACCGGCGCAGGGGAGGCAGGGAGGAGGAGAGAAAGCATTTTGACTCTTAGGTTGTAATGGAGAGTCGGCACAGCCCCGAGAGTGGCCCAGGTCCCTGAGCCAGGGAACCAGGTCAATGTTAAATGTTCATCATGTGTCTGTTCCTCTCGGAGGCTGGTCTCTTGGATCTAGAGTGAGGCCACTTTGGCACAGGAGATAAAAACTAGGGGAGGCCCCTTACCTCTGGGGATTCATTTCATTTAGACTCCACAAATACACCCCTATACACCCTTCTTACTTTCCAGAACTTTCTCTAGAGACAGAGAGCTCCAGATGATGCTTATGAAACTGGTAACTCTTCAAAGCCAAAATTAACGTTTCCCTTAAAGTTAGCCACATCACCTCCCCAGAAGAAAAAAAAATCATTTTATTCCCAGAACATTTACACTAGATTGTTTATTGCAGCTGGATTTACAATCACCAGGATGTAGAAACCACCCGAGTGCCCATCAACCCATGAATGGATTAATAAACTGGGGTATATGTACACCACAGAATACCATTCAGCCATAAAAAGATGGAGACTTTACATCTTTTGTATTAATCTGGACAGAGCTGGAAAACTTTCTCTTTAGTAAAGTTTCACAAGAATGGAAAAGCAAATACCCAATGAACTCAATACTAACATAAAGCCAATGGATGATCTAAATATGCCCACACAAGGGAAAAACTCAATTTAATTCCAATTGGGGGGAAGTGGAGCAGGGAGGGGGGAGGAAAGAAGGAAGGAGGGGGATTGGTACACTCCCACCAATGGGCACGATGTAAGGGTACGTGGCACCCCTCCCGGGTGAAGGGCGCAACTACAACAGGGACCTTATCTAACAAACACTAACATTGCAATCTAGTTGTTTGTACCCTCACATTAATCTGAAATTTAAAAAAAATAATAAAGTTAGCCACACACTCTCTTCTAGATGTTTGAGACTATATAGTAGTCCAAAGGCTCTTTTCTATTCAGTGCACACAATCTGGTATTCAAAGCCTGGAGATCCAGGGTAGAAATCACACAAACCCATAGTGTCCCCCCTCACTTTCCCACTGCCTGATCACTGGCCATCCCTCTGCTCATTCACTGCCCCGCACGTCAGAGCAGGGGGAGCTGATAGCTGTTACAGTCAAGGTGTCTTGGCAAAACACACGGTGACATGAGTGTTCTTGCTGGATTCCAAGTTTGTGGGTTCAAGCTGCATCTCTATAACTTAACAGATCTGGACAATGAATGTGACAAATGGCAGGTGTTTGTTTGGACTTGGAGATCAGTTGGACCCTGGATTTAAATCTCACTGTTTGTGTGACTGTGAGGAGGTTAGTTAACAAGCATCAATTTATTCATCCAGTCGTCGGGAATGATAATACCTATCTCATAGCCTTGTAATGAACAATTCACATCAAACACACCAACCCCAGAGTCCAAAGTGTTGTAGGTAACCATTGTGACATGTAGCAGTAACCATTGCTCTTATAGTTACATAAAATCAAATGTGTCCCTTAACCTCTTTGATAATAATAAAGCATCATGCACATACTAGAGAATAACAAAATATTTGTTATAGCAAATGACAGTACAACCTCTGCAAGTTGACCACCCAAAGGATTGTAACAAACCGGTCAACATACAGAAGAGGTCAACATAGGGGACTCCCATGTGGCTCACGCGCAGACTCTGAAATTAGGCCAGCTTCAAGAGATGGGCAGTGGAGGGAGGTGGTCAACTATGGAAATTCTATCCTATGGAAAAGTTGAATCAGAAGAGCAGTGAGAAATCTCAGCTGTTACTTTCGTTAACTATTTAGCGTTCCCTGCCAAAGAGGGGCACATTTTATGAGGGAAGAACCCCGGCGTCCAGGGCAAGAGCAGTGAAGTAAGAAGCTCCCATAGGAGATAGCCTGGATTCCTGGGCGGATGGGCAGGGTGGTTGGACACCACTCTGTACTTGCCGGAAGTAGACTAAGAAGTGTCTTAAATGGGAACAAGACTGTTTTTAAGTCACAGCACAGCAACATGGTTGTGCTGCCTCCCAAACCCACAGGGCGACATGATGGTTCCACATGGAAGCCACCCGCACAGCAGGTTGGGCTGCAGCTGAAGAACACACACCAAGGGCTCGAGCAAGCCCTGAGAAGGAAGCAGCAGTGACACTGTGAGTGCCTTGACCTACTTAGTCCCTACATGACAAGCTACAGGAGCTGCTCAGGACCCGGGCACGGATGTGACACTCAGGATATGCCAGAGTGCCCCCCCAGATACATAGCCTATCAACCAGGAAGTCTAATCCTGGGTACTTATATACATAACCAAAATGCGAGCGCGTATGCCCCAAGAGACATGCAAAATATTCAGTGCAGTTATTTTTAACATCCCCAACCTGGAAATGACCGAAATCCCTTCAACAATAGAATGGATAAATTCTGGTACATGCATCCAGTGGAATACTTGTACCATTGAACGAGCTACAGCTACACAAAACCTCCTATGTGACTCTTGTAAACATCCTGTGGGGTGAAAACAGGTGGGCATAAAAGTCTGCATCCTTTATGTCTTCACTTATCTAAAGTTCAAAACCAGGCCAAACTAATCTATGATGTCAGAAGCCAAGACAGCGGTTACCTCTGGGATTCTCCCGATGTTCCTCTTCCTAACTGAGGATTCGTTCTGTGAGTACTTTCTCTTTGGGACAATTCAACAAACTGTTGAAGAAACCAAGGGAAAACTTCCCTTCATCCTCTGAAGGTTTGCTGAAAATCAGCTGACAAAAGGCAGATTCATAAGAGAAATGGAATACAAACTTATTTTAGTGTGCATAGCCTGGGGAAAATCACAGACTGATAGCTCAGTAACCCCTGGGGTACAGAGGTTTATATACCCTTCTTCTTAGGGGGAAAGGAGGGTGGGGAAGTGCAGATGGCTTAGGGGAACAGTAAATGATTTTCAGGGGAATTGAATGGGCCCGGGACATACAGTAGCCTGGGACAAAGTCTCCTGAGTCTGCAGACAATGGTTGGCGACAAGTCTGTCCAGCTATATTGACAGGCTTCAGTCTTTCTGGAGATATGAGTTCAGTTAGTGAAAATTCAGGAAGGGAACAGAGGTGATCGTTTTCTTCTTTAGCAGGTCCACACTTCAGGCAGATAAGGGAACTTCAGAAGAACTTCATCTCGTGCTTCGGGAGAGACAGAGGGTTGAGAGACAGGAAGGGGGAAGGCCAGAGAGATTTCAGAGCTGCTTCTGCAGTTTGGCCTGTGAAAGCTCCGTATTTGGGGGGTATCAGTTTCTGAGCCCCAACACCATAAATGTGTGACTGTATACTGTTTTGCGTACATTGTATATTTCAGTAAAACAGCGTTTTAAAGAGTTTAAGCCAAACAGGCAGAATGAGATAATCCGGCCACCACCACCCCTTTTACTGGTCGCCAGCACCTCCCAGCAGCAAGAGGCAAAGCAGCGCTGAGCAAGCCAGGCCTATCAGGCAGCCAGGGGCGCCTCCTACTCCCGGCTCAGCTGAGCCATGTGAAGGGAGCCTCCTCAGTGTCAGACAGACGCTGTCCTGCATGAGCTGAGAAAGAGCATTCCATGCAGCCCTGACGTTCCATATGAAGACCAAATCACGTATGACTTCTCAGAACTCCTGCTTCTAAGACCCCCTCCCAACTGCCACAAGTCCTATTGTCACTGCCCACTGCACGTTCTTCCTGGTGAATTCACCATGGATGTGACGCTCAGGATATGCCAGAGTGCCCCCCAAATACATAGCCTCCAACCGGGAACTCTAGTGGCAGACTTGAACTGTTGCCTAGGCTTTTGCTAAGGCCTGAACACGTTGTATAATATCCATTTGGTGCCCTTTCACATAAATTTTTTAAAAAGTCTCATCTAAGAACGCACAGATGTTAAGAACCCCTTCACTCCAACATTCTTGCAGCCTGAGCTTTTCAGATCCTACCGAGCACTCACCAAGAGGAAAATCCTGGCGCTGAGTTACTTGAACAGCTTAAAGATGCTGCCTAAACCCAGAAGTTGGCAACTACTCCAGAACCTTCCCCAGGCAGCTGCTGAGAAGTATTCCTAATAAGTAGGAGGGAGGAGATAGGGCAGCAGCTGCTGGGGGGAGGTGAGCACCCTAATTTGAGGGGAGAAAACTAGAAAAAAAAGTCTCATTTCTCAACTTGGATTCCAAATCACGGAAAAATATATTTTGATTCTTCCTGTTACTTTTTGACTTGGCGATTTAAAACTCTTAACATCTAACCATCCTGAAAAATATTAGGAGAAATATTAGGAGAGAGTTTGGATCTATTTCCCTTTGTGAAATGGACTTGTGGCGATTGGGAGGGGGGTCTTAGAAGCAGAAGTTCTGAGAACTCATTCATGATTTGATCTTCATATGGAATGTCAGAGCTGGACAGAATGCCCTTTCTCAGCTCATGCTTGAGATAATGTCACACCAGTCTTTGGTGCTCCTGGAACAGAGTAGAATCTATTTAATGTACGGCATATAAAATCAGTCACAGAGAAATAACTTTTAGCAATCGATTAGAAAGGCATTTGGCTAGACTTTTGATCAGTGGGGCAAGAAGTTATTTTTCCTTCGGTGCTACGGGATCTTATCTAAAAGTAAACCAGATAACTGAAATAATCAATCTAAGTTGCTTGACTCTTGCATTGATAACAATAAAATATTAACAATTTTAACTAATTAGGAAAACATTTTGTTCTAGGATGGTGTTTTGTACATAGCAGGCAAAGTAAACATGAAGATGCAGTAAATACATATTTACTGTGAATGTTGTCAAGGTTAGATAGGCATCTGCTATGGAGAAAACACTATTTTATGTTGGTAATCGAATGAAACAAAAACAATGAGAAGGTAAGTTCTTTGCTAATATTAGTTTATTGCCAAATGTTCTTATATCCTGAGAACCCGGCAGAGTGTAAAGTTATATGTCAGGTGCCTTATTTATTACCAGAGAGTTAGTCAAGTACTGGGAACAGAGCCCACCAAGAATCTGGTTTGCTTTTTTAAGCTCCCAGGAGTTTTATATTAGAACTTTCAAACCCTTTTTTGTATAATATCAATATAGTCTCTTTCCCAATCTCTGGCTGTGGGTCTCTGCTGGACCCTGCTGTTGCTTTGGCGCCGAGATGCTTCAAAGCATTATTAAAAATGTGTGGGGCCCAGGGGGCGGTACCTGTGACTCAGTGAGTAGAGCGCTGGCCTCATATACCGGAGATGGTAGGTTCAAACCTAACCCTGGCCAAGAACTGCACAAAAAAAAAAAAAAAGTGTGGGTGCCCATGAAATCTTACTATACCGAAGTTTACCAGGAGATGTGGATCAGAATGGGGTTGATGAGCTTCATTGTTTATAAACTCAGGAGTGCTGATAAAAGACTAAAGCTTTGAAAACTCCTGTACCTGCTCCTGGTCATCACTAACCAGCCTCACTTGGAACTCACAGACATGGCATAGAGCTAAGCAAGCTGCGTCACATGGGAACATGGACTGTCCCTGTGTACTTGTATAAGTACCGTGTACTCAGGGCATGAATAAATGTGCCTGTCAGATGCATAAAAAAAAAGTCTCATCTAAGAATACACAGGGATATTAAGAACTGCTTCACTCCAGCATTCTTCCAGCCTGATTTTAAAGCACAAGTAAAAATGTTCTCTTCTTTTAAATAGGAGATGCTAAAGTTGGTTATAGACAAGACCACTTAGGCAAGAACTGTGGGCCACTTCAACACTGCGCTGAAGAGGCAGGGGTCTCTGCCAAATGTTTACAGGAGGTGCAGAGGGCGTAGAGTTGATGTTTTCAAAATTGAATGCACATAAGTATCACCTGGGAATCCTGTGACAATGCAGATTCTGACACGGAAAGACGTTTCCAATAAGCTCCCAGGGGATGCCAAGTTTTGAGCAGAGTGCTTTTAAGTTGCCTCCAGAAGAAGAGGTCAGGAACTGACCCCACTGATGTTTTTGCTCTGTATATTTGTTTACGTGGGATGGGAGAACATATGGGATATGACCGTTATTAAAAATACCCTGAGAGCATAAATCACTTGCTCTGGAGTGGGGTTCAGGTACAGAGGAGGGGGGAGAAAATAATAAAATTCTCAAAATGATCACATGAATGTCTAACTCATCAGCAAAGACTCCTCATTCCTATGAGACATTAGGCGGGTTCAATGAAAGTGAAAGAAAAAAACCCACCTAGCTTTTTAACTGTTTTTACCAGTAAAGACTAGGGTCATCAAAAAATTGTCCATTATTGCAATATACTCATAATACTAACTTACTATCTGCTGTGCGTTCCTCCAATGAGCTTTACCACCTTCACTCTGAACCTCAGAAATGCTAACTCAGAAGGTGGCAGGAAGGGCAAGCATGTTCTTTGAGCATTAGATAGCGATCTTGGAGTTGGGTGTTTTGGTTCTGTTTGTTTGTTTCTGTGTTCGGCTATTAGTAGCCCTCAGCCCTGGCGTCAGCTGTGGCCCTGACTAGTTAGATGAGCCCACACACAGAGCTTACTCGGAGCCTCACCTAATTCCTTATCCGTTAAATGAGAGCCCTTGAGGAGACGGACAGAAATGCAGGCCCCTAACATCTTTTGATTCTTTTATTAAGTCACCAATGGCAGACATTGAAAAAACGGAAATGAACGAGTTCCCCTGTAATTCCTAGAATGCACCCTTTCGTGGAGGTTTGGGTGACAAATGCCCTGCATTGGCCAGGCCCCCGGTGCGCACCTGCGCGCCTTTGAGCGTTCCTCGGTGTCGACCGCCCCCTGCTGGCGCTCCTCGGCATTGACGCGCCCTCCTCCACCTGCTCCCGGAGCACGTGCCCTGGGAAACACACTCGCTTTTCCCTCCCTGTTCCTACCCCAGCCTTCCACTGTGTGCAGGAAGGAGCGGGACTGAGCATAAGCCCCTTTTTCATTAGAGGAAAAACAAAAGCCAATTAATAACGACCCAGAGAAGAGGAAGGGCCCTCAGGGACTAGAAGAATAGAAGACAAGAGGCGAGTCTTAGCTGTCCTGACAGCAGCTGATGAAAGGGCACCTTTGTGTATTTATCATGTCTAAGCCTCTGGCTCCACTGCGCTTGTGTTTCTTACACGTTAGTTATCGAGATCTTGGGATTTTCCACAGTGGCATGTGTAGAATCTATTATATTGCTACCATAATAGAGTACATTTTGACCAGAAAGCTTTTATCCTGCTCTGTGTGTTAGTAAATGATTCTTCAGTGCTTCTCTGTAGAAAAATTAAACCGTCCGCAGTCGGGCGAATATTATCTTTCCATTCTCTCTTACCCAAGGCGTAAGAAATTACTATAATTTACCGCAGCACAAAGGTAATAGAAGCGGGGAGAAGTCACCTTTTCAACACCTAAGCACGTACCTGGGAAAGCTTTTAACTGACGCCAGTACTAATTATTCCCGTCTTTCTACCCAATCGATTCAGTCGGAGAGCATGTGGTCAGTTAAATACTTTTGGTTCTGGGGATTATGAGTTGGTGAGCCGTGTTTCCATTTTGCTCACAAATGCTTTAAAATATGTTTCTGCCTTCTGTCATGGGCATTCATACTTGCCATTCAGAATCTGTGAAGTTAATGATTCTTCCGAGGCGCCCCTACGGTCTTTTACAAGATCACTATCTAATGCTAAAAGAATATTCTTCCTTCCTGCCACCTTCTGAGTTAGCATTTCTGAGGTTCGGAGAGAAAGTGGTAAAGCTCAATATGTTGCATTTCCTGGAAAAACTTGTTGTGGTTGTTTGGATAAATAAGCAGGGATTGTCTCTAAGTTTCAGAACTCGGATTTCTACAGCTCACGTAAAGCATGGCGGATGAACGCACATTCATCTGTATTTCATGGCACATCAAAATTATGCTTTAAATGCCTTTGCCTGTGTCTGCCTGCAGTCTTTACATCCTTGATTAAGATAGCAGATGGGCTTTCAGGAGCTGTAGTTGCCAGTGATGTGTTGGTGGGGCAGGGGGCAATACGAGGAGACTGTCTAGCCCTTAGCAACTAAACACACTTCCACAGACCGAGAAGAATCAGGGGAAAGCTCTACCACCTCCCTCCTGCCTGCCTTTCCTCTCCAACAGCAGCAGTACTGACCCATTGGGTGAGCAGAGCTCACACACAGTGGCCCCTAAGCTGATCCCCATTGCCACCCCCATGAGTACCTTGGTAAAACATGCTTTACGCACTGCCACACACACCCTGGTTCATCCTGGCAGGAGTTTAAACATATGGAGATTAACTTAGTTCTGCTTATTCGTAGCCACACATGCAGTTCCAAAGTCCAGCCAGGTGTTACATTAAAAAATACAATCAGTTTTCCTGTTGGGGCCTGATATCTTGGTACTTTGCTGAATTCATTTATTAGTTCCAGACGGTTTGTTTTTCTTTTTTGAGACAGAGCCTCAAGCTGTCGCCCTGTCTAGAGTGATGTGGCATCACAGCTCACAGCAACCTCCAACTCAGGGGCTCAAGCGAGTCTCCTGCCTCAGCCTCCCAAGTAGCTGGGACTACAGGCGCTTGCCACAACGCCCAGCTGTTTTTGGTTGTAGCCGTCATTGTTGTTTGGAGGGCCCAGGCTGGATTCAAACCTGCCAACTCAGGTATATGTGGCTGATGCCTTAGCCGCTTGAGCCACAGGCGCTGAGCCAGTTCCAGGAGGTTTTTTGTAGAGCTTTTGGGATTTCTTATGAGGCAATCCTGTCATGGGCAGAAAGTTTTATTTCTTCCTTTCCAGATTCTATGCCTCTTACTTTCTTACTACACTGGATGGAACTTCCAGAACTTCCCCATCCTTGCATTGTTGATGATCTTAGGAGGGAAACATTTAATCTTTCACAGTTAAATATAATGTGAGCTGTAGATTTTTAAAAGACGTTTCTTTATCAAATTGGGGATAGATGTCTCCTTTTACTTCTATTGTTCTGAGAGGAGTTTTTGAATTTTTATTTTTAATTTCAGATTGATATGAGGGTACAAATGTTTAGGTTACATTGTTTTAATTTCTAAGGTAAAGTTCAAGGTGTAGCTGAGCCCTTTACCCAGGGGGCATTCTGCTGAAAACCCTCCCTTGTGCACATAGTGAGATCCCACCAATTGCCCTCCCTCCCCCACCCTCCCCTTCCCCACCTGTCCTGCATGTAGACTATTCTTGCATTTTTCTTTCTTGGACGCCTATATTTGTATTTTTCTTTTGTGTCAACATGTAGTTGTTTATATATTAGTTTCATATTAGGATTGAGTACACTGATACTTTTTTCCCATTCTTGTAATACTTTACTAAGAAGAATTTGCTTCAACTACATCCAGGTAAAGACAAAAGATGTCAAGTCTCCATCTGTTCTTATGGCTGAATAGTGTTCCGTGATAGACATATACCACAATTTGTTAATCCATTCATGAGTTGATGGGCACTTGGGTTTATCCCGTATCTTGGCAATTGTGAACTGAGCTGCAATAAACATTTTAATGCAAATGTCCTTGTGGTAAAATATTTTTCCTTCTATGTAGGCACCTAGTAAAGGGTTTACAGGATCAAATGGAAGGTGCACTTTTAGTTTGTTGAGAATTCTCCATACTTCTTTCCATAGAGGCTTATTAGTTTGCAATCCCACCAGCAGTGCAAAAGTGTTTACTTCTCTCCACACCCATGCCAGCATCTTCAGACTCAGGATTTTGTGATGTGGGCTAATCTCACTGGAATTAGGTGATATCTCAGAGTGGTTTTGATTTGCATTTCTCTGATGATTAGGGACAATAAGCATTTTTTCATGTTAGCCATTTGTCATCTTCAGAAGTGTTTCTGTTTAAGTTTCTTGCCCACTTATAAATGGAGTTGTTTCCTCTTTTCTTTATGATTAATTTGCATTCTCTTTGTATTCTAATTATCAGCCCTTTGTCAGATTTGCAGCATGCAAATACCTTCTCCCATTCTGACTGCAGTCTGTTTGCTTTAGTTTTACCCTTATGTTCTGAGAGTTTTTATCATGAATGAATGTTGAATTTTGTCAAATGCATTTTCTGCACCACTTGATATAATCATATCATGGATTTTTTTACCCTGTTAATGTAGTAGATTACATTGCTTGATTTTCAAATATGGAATTTCCCTGCAAGTGAAACACTCCACCTAAGCAGAATAAACTCCACTTGGTCGCAGTCTGTAATTCTTTATATACATTTATTACTGAATTCTATTTGCCAATGTTTTGTTAAGAACTTTTGTGTCTTTATTCATGAAGTCTGTAGTTTTCTTTTTTTGTATTTTGTTTTTCTGCTTTTGGTTTTAGGGTAATATTAGCTTCATAAAGTGAATTAGGAAGTGTTTGTTCTTACTCTTTAAATGTTTGGTAGAATTCACCTATGATATTTGTTTGGGGAGAACTTTTTTTTTATTAAATCATAGCTGCGTACATTAGTGCAATCAAGGGGTACAGTGTGCTGGTTTCATATACAATCTGAAATGGTTTTTTTCTTTTTTCTTTTTTTTTATTAAATCATAGCTGCATACATTAGTGCAATCAAGGGGTACAATGTGCTGCTTTCATATACAATCTGAAATGTTTTCTTTTTCTTCTTTTTTTTTTATTAAATCATACCTACATACATTAGTGCAATCAAGAGGTACAATGTACTGGTTTCATATACAATCTGAAATGTTTTCATCAAACTGTTTAACATACTCTTCATGGCATTTTCTTAGTTATTGTATGAAGACATTTGTACTCTGCATTTACTAAGTTTCACCTGTACCCTTCTAAGGTGCACCATAGGTGGCCCCACCGATTACTCTTCCTCCACCCTAACCTCCCCCCTTCCCAGCCCTCCCTTGCACCTTTCCCCATATTCTTGTGCTATAGTTGGGTTATAGCTTTCATATGAAACCTATAAATTAGCTTCATGGTAGGGCTGAGTACATCAGATACTTTTTCTTCCATTCTTGAGATACTTTGCTAAGAAGAATATGTTCCAGCTCCATCCATGTAAACATGAAAGAGGTAAAGTCTCCATCTTTCTTTAAGGCTGCATAGTATTCCATGGTATATATGTACCACAATTTACTGATCCATTCATGGGTCAATGGGCACTTGGGCTTCTTCCATGACTTAGCAATTATGGATTGGGCTGCAATAAACATTCTGGTACAGATGTCTTTGTTATAATGTGATTTTTGGTCTTCTGGACCTAGTAACGGAATTATAGGATCAAATGGCAGGTCTATTTTTAGATCTCTAAGTACTCTCCAAACATCCTTCCAAAAGGAACGTATTAGTGTGCATTCCCACCAGCAGTGTAGAATCTTTACTCCACATCCATGCCAACATCTCTGGTTTTGGGATTTTGTCATATGGGCTAATCTAACTGGAGTTAGGTGATATCTCAAAGTAGTTTTGATTTGCATTTCTCTGATGATTAAGGATGGTGAACATTTTTTCATGTGTCTGTAGGCCGTGTGCCTATCTTCTTTAGAGAAGTTTCTCTTCAAGTCCTTTCCCACCCTGAGAGGGGATCACTTGTTCTCTGTGTATTCTGGTTATTAAACCTTTGTCAGAGGCATAACCTGCAAATATTTTCTCCCATTCTGAGGGCTGTCTGCTTGCTATACTTACTATATTCTTAGCAGTGCAGAAGCTTTTTAGTTTGATCAGGTTGTTTGGGGGGAACTTTTAAATTACAAATTTAGTATCCTTAAGAATTGCAGGTCTACTATCTTTTTTAAATTGTGACTTGTTGTAATTTGTGTT
>CAUYON010157644.1:0-16798 GCA_963573935.1 Arctocebus calabarensis
TGTGAATGGAAGCCTGGAATAGGATGAGGATGGTGGATAAAACCTAAGAAAGTCCATCATACCTACGGTGCATCTTAGAAGGGTACAAATGAAACTTACTAAATGCAGAATATAAATGTCTTCATATAGTGATTAAAAGGCTATGTTAAACAGTTTGATGAAAATAATTCAGATTGTATATGAAGTCAGCACATTGTGCCCCATGATTGCACGAATGTACACAATTATGATTTAATAAAAATAAATAAATAAATAAATAAATAATAAAATTAAATTGTTTAAGCTTCTTTTTCACTCTTTTCCAGTGTAATTAACACCTCTTTTCACAGCCTTGTTGTCCAACTAGTCACTTTCCTGCCTGAATTAAACATTTTCTCTGAGAGGTGTCTGTAAGATCTTACTAAATCTCTAGTCCTCCTTTGAAATTATAAATGGATACTATAAAGTGATTTTTAATTGAAGCAGTCCAAATAACCACATATTCAGACAGTAAAACATTTTTGCCAATTTTGTTCAAATCAAATAAATCAATTTTGTGCTAGGCAAATATACCACTTCTTGGTCTCTAAGCATATATGTTTTCCCATAGTCTATAAAATTTACATAGCTTTGTATTACAAAGTGAAACATGCCCGTATGCTTACAAGAACTCATGTTCAATTAATTTAGTTGGTTTATACAACTGGGAAAGGTGTATAAACCTTTCATTTTCACTTTTGTTTCTTCCTTACAGTACTGATTCAGTCTAAATTAATCTTTATTGTGGCTATTTTACATCCAGACAGCTCTTGTCTTTGAAGTTGTAGGATCCTTTACCACCATTAGGATATAGGATGCTGAAACTGTGACTTCCAGTCCAATACAAGCTCAAGAAGAACTTCATTCCACAGTCTTGGTACATTTCAAGAGAAAAAAAAGGATACAAATTAGTTTTTCTCTTTCCACACTGGAATTTAACTGTGATCAAGCTGGTATAGAGGAAAGGGGCTAATAGCAGCAGAGCCACTTCTGCCTTTATATAAGAACTTTGATTTCTTTTATTTCAGATTAAGAGATGATGTGCTCCTTAATCTTCTTTCATGCATTCATCTATCAGATCACCTGATTAAATTCTGAAGGCACAAAATAGTGAAATATAATCTGTCAAAAATATCCTATTAATTGCTGTTTTCCATCTAATTATGGCTTGAGTTTGTCTTCTGTTTGTTTTTTTCCCCTGGTGCAGTGAAACTTCTCCCAAACTTGAATGTCATAACTGTCAATTAATTTCTACAGAACCAAAACTCCCCCTAAATTCTTGTCTGGACCTGATGAATTAGATATACTGGAACAACAATGATGCTATGAATAATACTGAAAATGAATGCACACACTGGCTGAGATTCTGGCTTTATATACCTTAATCATATGGTTGTACCATCTTTTAATTTTTTTTTAATTTTTATTAAATCATACTGTGTACATTGGTGCAATCATGGGGCACAATGTGCTGACTTTATATACAATCTGAAATATTTTCATTGAACTATTTAACATAGCCCTCATAGCCCTTTAATGACTATATAAAGACATTTATATTCTACTTTTAGTAAATCTTTGAATTTTAAGATTTTTTTTTCCATTCCCAGGCAAATAAAATAGGAATGGGATTTAATTTGCCATATGATTTTCCTATGGTTAAAAAAGAGGAAATTTTTACTGTTTAATACATGAAGCATGAAGAAATCGAAAATTTATTGGGTTTCTAATGCAACTGCCCAAGGGTAGTGAGTTCCAGTTTCTCTCCTAGATCTATATGATTGAATAATATACTTCCATAAATGCTTGGAAGCTCAAGGGTACCTAATGGAAAGGTATACAATGAAGGAGTTCTCAAAGGTACAAAAGCTAACATTAGACTAGACACTTGCCACTGAATGGGCATTTCTCAGTACCATTCCATATACCCATTATAATATATACAGAGATTATTCATGTTGAAAGATAAATGGAATCTATTTTTCTAAAATAATACAAAATAATATCCATTTATCTCAGAGAATTTGGAAAATAAAAGATAACGCTAAAATTTTATAACTAGGCTATCACACAAGAACTACCTTTAGCAGGTAAATATATGAAAAAATAATTCTCACTGGTAATTAAAAATGCATTTTAAACTGTCAACAACAATATTTAATTTCTTTTATTAAAAAGGCAACTTTTAATAGGGACCATGAGGTAGGTATTGCAGAAGACTCCACCTACAAAAAATTAAAAGAACTTAACAGAAAGGGAATTTAAAATAGGGATGATAAAGACAATAAAAGGAATGGATGAGAAAATGGAAAGACAGAATCAAAAGTTGGACAAGAGATATGCAGAATTTAGAAAGCCTATGGCAGAGCTTAAGAAAATGAAGGAGACAACCAGGGAATGTAAAGATGCAGTAGAAAGTATCAAAACTGCGTTAGACCATGCCGAAGAAAGAATGTCAGAGCTAAAGGATAAAGTTTTTGAGTTAACTCAGGTAGTTAAAGAGGCAGAAAAGAAGATAGAGAAAGCAGAACAAGCACTTAGAGAACTATGAGACTCCATGAAACATTCGAACAAATGAATAATAGGGATTCCTGAAGGGGAAGAAGATTGTCCCAAAGGAATGAAAGCCCTAATGGAGACTATCATAACCAAAATCTTTCCAAGTTTTACTAAAGACTCTTATACACTTCTTTCAGATAGATATTTAACCCTGGGTCATTTCAACTCAAACAGAGCCTCTCCAAGACACATTGTAATGAACCTATCCAAAATCAAGACAAAAGAAAAAATTCTGCAAGCAGCCAAGAGTGCCAACCGACCTACAGAGGCAGACCCATTAGGATGACAGAAGAATTTTCAACTGAAACTTTCCAATCTAGAAGAGGATGGTTATCTATCTTCAACATTCTTAAATAAAACAATTTCCAGTCCAGAATTCTGTATCCTGTTAAATTAAGTTTCAAAATGGATGGAGAAATTGAATCTTTTGTGGATATACAAGCACTGAGGAAATTCGCCACAACAAAACCAGCTCTACAGGAAACATATAGATCTATTCTCAGCAGTGACCACCACAACTGGCTACCAGTTAAGTGTAAACACCCAGAAGATAAAGATCAAAACTTAGCCTCCAAAATGGCGCAAAGGATAAAACTACGCAATGGACTTTCATGAAATAAGATGAACAGAACTCCACCATACGTATCAATGCTCTCCATAAATGTCAATGGACTGAATTCACCACTAAAGGGGCACAGGCTGGCTGATTGGATAAAAAAGCACAAGCCGTCCATATGCTATCTCCAGGAGAAACATCTATCCTTCAAGGAGAAATCAAGGATCAGGGGTAAAGGATGGAAAAGCTTATTTCAAGTAAATGGAAATCAGAAGAAAAGAGGGGTTGCAATCTTATTTTCAGATACAAGCAGATTTAAAGCAGCTAAAGTTAAGAAAGACAAAGATGGACACTTTATACTGGCCAAAGGAACAATATAACAAGAATGTATTTCAATTTTATATCTTTATGCACCAACTTAAATGCTCCAAGATTTATGAAACAGAACTTGATGGGTCTCAGCAATATGATGTCGCATAACACTGTAATAGTCAGGAACTTTAATAACCCTCTGCCAGAACTGAACAGACTCTCTAAACAGAAACTAAACAAGGATACAAAGCATTTAAATATGACCTTAGGATAAATGAGATTAATAGACATATAGAGAAGACACCTTCCCAAAGCTAAGAAATATACATTTTTCTCGTCAGCCCATAGTATGTACTCAAAAATTGACCATATCCTAGGCTACAAATAAAACCAAAGCATAATTAAAAAAAGAAATTATACCTTGTATATTCTCAGAGTGCAAGTCAATAAAGCTCAAACTCAACTACAACAAAAACGTTCATCCCCACACAGAGACTTATAATTAAACAGCCTTATGCTGAATGATATTTGGGTACAGAAAGAGATAAAAGAAGAAATCATTACATTCCTCAGAATAACAACAATGAAGACACATGTTTCCAAAACCTGTGGGATACAAAAAGCAGGGATATTCATCTCATTAGATACCTACATTCAAAAAATGGCAAGAGAGTACATCAACAAACTCATGAACCATCTTAAGGAACTGGAAAAAGAAGAACAATCTAATCCCAAACCCAGAAGAAGAAAAGAAATAACCAAAATTAAATCAGAGATTAATGAAATTGAAAACAAAAGAATTATTCAGAAAATTTACTAAACAAAAAGTTGGTTTTTCAAAAAAATAAATAAAATAGATAAACCTTTTGGCCAGATTAACTAGAAACAGAAACAGAAAAATAAAATCTCTAATAACCTCGAACAGAAATGATAAAGGGGAAATAACAACATGCTTTAGAGTTATAAGAGATCATCTCTGAGTACTACAAGAAATTTTATGCCCAGAAATTTGACAATGTGAAGGAAATGGATCAATACCTGGAATCACACCCTCCCCCTAGACTTAATCAAGAAGAAATAGATCTCTTAACAGACTGATTTCAAGAACTGAAATCGAAGAAACAATAAAAAAAAAAAAAATCTCCCAACAGGCTAGGCACAGTGGCTCACACCTGTGGTCCTAGCACTCTGGGAGGCCGAGGGAGGTGGATTGCTTGAGCTCATGAGTTCAAGACCAGCCTGAGCAAAAAAGCAAGACTCTGTTTCAAACATAGAACAATTAAGGCAAGAGGATCACTTGAGCCTAAGTTGGAGTTTGTGATGAGCTGTAATACGATGACACTCTACCCAGGGTGACAGCTTAAGACACTATCTCAAAAAAAAAAAAAAAGTACTCTAGTCCATATGGCTTCATACCAGAATTCTATCAAACCTTCAAAGAAGAGCTTATACTCATACTGCAGAAATTATTCCAAAAAATTGAGAAGGAAGGAATCTTCCCCAATACGTTCTATGAATCAAACATCACCCTGATATGAAAACCAGGAAAAGACCCAACTGAAATGGAGAATTTCAGACTAATCTCACTAATGAATATACATGCCAAAATTCTCAACAAAATCCTAGCCAATAGATTATAGCAACAAATTAAAAAAACCATTCATCACAATCAAGTAGGTTTCATCCCAGGGATGCAAGACTGGTTTAACATATGCAAGTCCATAAATGTAATTCACCATATCAACAGAAAAAAAAAAGCAAAAACAAAGACCATATGATCCTCTCAATAGATGCAGAAAAAGCACTTGATAAAATTCAACATCCTTTTCTAGTTAGAACACTTAAGAACATAGGTATAGGTAGAACATTTCTTAATCTGGTTGAAGCCATCTATGACAAATCCGCAGCTAATATTATACTAAATGGAGTAAAACTGAAAGCTTTTCCATTTAGAACTGGAACTAAACAAGGTTGTCCTCTATTGATACTACTATTAAACATAGTGCTGGAAGTTTTACCCAATACAATCAGGCAAGAGAAGGAAATAAGGGCAACCAAAGGGGTGTAAAGCAGGTCAAACTCTTGCACTTTGCCAACAATATGATCTTATACTTACAGAACCCCAAACGCTCAACCACAAGACTCCTGAAAGTGATCAAAAAATATAGCAATGTGTCAGGGTATAAAATCAATGTCCATAAATCAGTAGAACCTTTGTACATGCCAAAAAGAGCCAAGATGAGAAGCTAGTCAAGGACACAATTCCCTTCATAGTAGCTTCAAAGAAAATGAAATACCTAGGAATACACCTAATAAAAGAGGTGAAGGATCTCTACAAAGAAAATTACAAAACCCTAAGAAAAGAAATAGCATAAGATATTAACAAATGAAAGAACATACCATGTTCATGGCTGGGAAGAATCAACATTATAAAAATGTCTATAGTACCCAAAGCAATTTCCAGATTCATTACAATCCCCATTAAAACACCACCATCATACTTTCAAGATTTGGAAAAAATAATTCTTTGTTTTTTTATGGAATCAGAAGAAACCCCATAAAGCCTAGGCAATTCTTAGTAACAAAAATAAAGTCATGGGTATCACTCTATCAGACTTTTCTACTATACAAGGCCATAGTGATCAAAACAGCATGGTATTAGCATAAAAATAAAGACATTGACATTTGGAACTGAATAGAAGACCACAAAATGAAACTAACATCTTAGTTTCAACTGATCTTCTCACCTGATCTTTGAGAACCAAACAAGAACATATACTAGGGAAAAGTATCCCTATTCAATAAATGGTGTTGGAAGAACAGGATAACCACATGTAAAAGATCAAAACTGGACCAACTCCTCTCACCACTTACAAAAATTGATTCAAGATGGATAAAACATTTAAATATAAGGCATGAAACAATAAAAATCCTCAAAGAAAGTGTGGGGAAAACATTTGAAGACATTGGCCTCAGGAAAGACTTCATGAAGAAAGACTTCTGTGGCAATTGCAACAGTCACAAAAATAAACAAATGTGTCTTAATTCAACTGAAAAGCTCCTGTACAGCTAAGGAAACAACAACCAAAGCAAACAGACAACTTTCAGAATGAGAGAAGATATTGCATATTATGAAGTGGACAAACTTCATAACTAAGATCTACAGAGAACACAAGTTAATCAACAAAAAAAGAGCCAACAATCCTATATATCACTGAGCAAGACAGATGAATAGAACCTTCTCTAAGGAAGACAGACAAATGGCTAACAAACATATGAAAAAATGCTCATTGTAAAACTACCCTGAGATAACACCTCACCCCAGTGAGTATGGCCCACATCACGAAGTCTCAAAGCTGCAGATGCTGTCTAGATGTGGAGAGAAGTGAACACTTTTACATTGCTGGTGGGACTGTAAACTAATACAACTGTTTAGGAAGTATGGAGAATTCTCAAAGAACTCAAATTAGACCTCTCATTTGATTCTGCAATCCCATTTCTAGGCAGAAGAAAAAAAAATCCTTTTATGATAAGAACATTTGCACTAGATTGTTTATCACAACTCAATTTACAACCACTAAAAGGTGGAAACAGCCTAAAAATGCCCATGAACCCAGGAATGGATTAACCAGCTCTGGTATATGTATACCCATGGAATATATTCAACCAGTAAAAAAGATGGAGATTTTACATCTTTTGTATTTAACCTGGATGGAGGTAGAACACGTTCTTCTACATAAAGCTTCACAAGAATGGAGAAGCAGGCTCAGTGCCTCTAGCTCAGTTAGTAGGGCACCAACCATATACACCAAGGCTGGTGGGTTTGAGGCCAGCCTGGGCTTGCTAAACAACAATGACAACTGCAGCCAAAAAATAGCCAGCCATTGTGGCAGGCACCTATTGTCACAGCTACTTGGGAGGCTGAGCCAAGAGAATCACTTAAATCCAAGAGTTTGAGGTTGCTGTGCACTGTGATGCCACAGCACTTTACCCAGGGCGACATAGTGAGACTCTGTCAAAAAAAAAAAAAAAAGAGAGAGAGAGAGAGAATGGACAAGCAAGAATCCAATGCACTCTATTCTAATATGAAGGCAGTAGATGAGCTAATATAAGGGGAGGAGGTAGGGGAATGAGCAAGTGGGGAGAAGGGAGGAGGTTGGGGGATGGGAGGTTCATGGAGTATGACACAACTTTTGGAGGCGGGACACAATTATAAGAGGGACTTTATCTAACAAATGCAATCAATGTATCCTAATTCTTTGTACCCTCAATGAATCTCAAACAACAACAACAACAAAAAAATGCCTAGCTAGTTTTTCTATTTCAGTAGAGACAGGTCTCACTTTTTTTTTGAGACAGAGTCTTACTATGTCATCCATGGTGTCAAGCTCACAGCAACCTCAAACTCTTGGGCTCAAGCAATTCTCATGTCTCAGCCTCCCGAGTATTTGGGATTACAGGTGCCCACCACAATGCTGGCTATTTTTAGAAACGGGGTCTCACTCTTACTTGGGCTGATCTTGAACCTGTGAACTAAGGCAATCCACCAGCAGTGGCCTCCCAGAGTGCTGGATTACAAGCATGAGCCACCATGCCCAGCACAGGTCTTGCTTTATTCAGGCTAATCTCAGAATCTTGAGCTCAGGCCTAGGATGACAGGCATGAGCCACTGTGCCTGACCTCTCTATTATTACTTCCAAGAAGTAAGCTACTAATCTTATTGGGGTTCTTTTATAAGTAAAAATCCATTTCTCTAGTGCTGCTTTTAAGAGTTTCTACTAGAAATTCTTGACTTTCAGAATTGTTATTATGATGTGTCTGTGGGTCTCTTTGCATGTATCCAACTTGGCATTCACTGTGTCCTTTATGAATAGGTTATTGTTTTTCAATAAATGAGGAACGCTTTCATCCACTATGTCTTCATATATTATCTTCTGCTCATTTTTCTCTCTCCTCTCCTTTTGTATTCCCACTGAGCATGTATTGCTATGTTTAATGGTATTCTACATTTCTCTCAGGTTCTCTTTATTTTCCTTCATTCTTTGTTTTCTCTATTTTTCCCTTTATTTAATCTCTACCTATAGACTTTCAAATTTCCTACTTTTCTCTTCTACAGGTTGAAATCTCTTCAGACCCTCAAGGTTGTCTTTTTTTGTTTGTTTGTTTGTTTTATTTTTTATTACTGTCCTTTTCAACTTTAGAATTTCCCTTTCACTCGTGGTTAATAATCTGTGTTTCTCCATTATATTCCTTATTTGATATAACATTGCCATCATATCATCCTCACAACTGGGATTTTCATTAGGTTTTTGAACATGTTTGTAATGGCTACTTTAAAGTCTTTTTCTGATACATCCAACATATGCTCACTTTCACAAGCAGCTTCTGTTGCCTGCTTTGCTTCTAGTGTATGGATCACAGTTTCCTATTTCTTTGCATGACTGTTAATTTTCTTTTAGATACTAGGTATTATAGAAAATGTACTATAGCAACTCTGGGTATTATTGGGAGTCAGGGGTCCCAGTTCTCTGAACCCAGCTCACCTGGTTAGGTTACTGGCTAAGTCAGAAAGTTCAACTGAGACCCAGTCGTAGATAAAAGCCAAAGTGAGTGGAAAATGGAAATAAAACTGGAGAAGCACAGGCAGAGTGGATGGAAAGTAAAAGTAACTTACACAAGTTTCAAGGTAACAAAGAGAGATTTTATTTAGGAAGAACAAAGAGAAAGTTTAGAGTACTTAGAAAGAGAGTTGGCTGTGGGTTCCTCTGAAGAGAAATGGAGACAAAGGCCTGTAGGGGTATTAATTACTCCCTTTGAAACTGGCTGCAAGTCTTTCATTGTCTTCTTTGCCCCTCCAGGTAGTGTTGTCCTTTTCTACTGATCATTGCTTATCTTTTTCTATTGGTCATTGGTTACCTGGGTTACTCCTTACCCACTTTTGTATAGGCCTTCCAGACTTCCTGATTCAGCAGGCCAGGTTTTCCTTCCCGTCTGCATAAAGCCCCTTTCTTAGTGTCACTTCTCAGGTAATAGTTTTCTTATACTGTAAGGTTTGTTATTACTTGCTTGTTTAGTGACTGACTAAATTATTTAAATGAAATTTATTTCTCACCTAGAATGTGAAGCCTCCAAAGTTGCTCCTCAAGGTAACATAGCTTTGGATATGCCTACAGTCACAAAGTAATGATAGGGATCTCCTCCTTTCTTTCTCTGACCATATCTAGCTATTAAACTCTACTAATTGCTTGTTGATTACTCTATTGTTTTCAAAAATGGCCTGAGGTATAACTTGCAGCATAAACTATTTAAAATAAATTCTGAATCCTTTAAAGAAATACTTTCTGAAGCCAATGTTTTACTTCAGGAGGGCTTCCCCAAAGCAAAACTCTAAGCCAGGACTGAGCTGGAGTGTGAGGTGAGGGACAATTAAAAGTTTTTTAAAGTGTTACACACACTCATACAGAAGAGTTGAGCTCTAAGTGGAGGCTGAGGCCCTCTTCGTTTCCATCTCTTGGCATGGAACCACTGCTGCAAGGGTGATTGGTACCCCAATATTCCTTGTATGTCTAGCCCAAGGTAAAGCCTCATATCCACAGTAGAAGATATGTGGAAAAAGGAAGCCTCCACCTCTCTACTGTATCCACTGGGGCTTTGACTCAGCAACAAGCAGCCTTCCTGGGAAGAAAGCCCTCAGGCCTGGAGCCTGAGGCATAAGGAGTCCTGTGGTCTTGGCTATTGTAGTCTGAAATGAAATTCCTACCTGGCTTAATTGGGAGGGAGATAGAGAGGAGGGAAAGGTGGGATTCAAATTCCACATTTCTTACTTATTTTTGTACATTTTCTTTAATAGATGTTTATTTGCTGTTTACACTCTGAACAAATCATTTCCAAAGTCTTTCATTTCTTTTTAAATAATGTATACCAGTTTCATTGGGGATTGGGTCAGGAGAGCCCAAGATGTTGTCATGCTAAAAGGTGATATCCTCTGGTTTTTTAATATTTACTTTTTAACACAGTATTCAACTGAATTCTCTTTCAGGTGGTGATAACAGGAGAAAACACTTATCCACTACTCTTAGGTAAAATTTTATGATGTTGCTAATACCTAGCTATTTTGTTCTACAAAAATCATCATTTCATATGGCTTAACCTATTATACATTGGGTGTAGTCCTAAATACTTTACATACTCAGGCATACCTTGTTTTATTGTGCTTTGTAGATATTGCATTCTTTACAAATCGAAGGTTTGTAGCAACTCTGCTTTGAGCAAGTCCATTTGCATCATTTTTTTTTAATACCATGTGCTCACTTCCTATCTCTGTGCCACATTTTGGTAATTCTTGCAATATTTCAAACTTTTTCATCATTATTATATCCATCATGGTGGTCTGTGATGTTACTAATGTACTTGATTTGGGGTGTCACAAACCACACCACATAAGACAACATAAATCAGTATTATGTGTTTTGATTGCTTGACCAACCAGCTGTTCTCCTCAGGCTTCCCTATTTCCTGAGTCACAATATTGAAATTCAGCCAATTAGTAACCCTACAATGACCTCTAAGTGGTCAAGTAAAAGTAAGAGTCACAGTTTTCTCACTTTAAATCTAAAACTAGAGATGTTAAGCTTAGTGAAGAAGACATGTCAAAAGCTAGAATAGGTCAAAAGTTAGGCCTCTTATACAAAATAGCCAAATTGTAAATACAAAGAAAAAGTTCCTGGAGGAGATCAAAGGTTTTTCTCTAATGAACACACAAATGGTAAGAAGGCAAAACAGCCTTATTGCTAATATGGAGAAGAAGATATTAGTGGTCAACATAGAAGATCATACCAGCTCCAACATTACCTTAAACTAAAGCCTAATCCAAAGCAAACCCCTAATTTTCTCTCTCTCTATCTCTCTTTCTCTTTCTTTTGAGACAGAGTCTCACTCTGTGGCTCAGGCTAGAGTGCTGTGGCATTAGCCTAGCTCACAGAAACCTCAAACTTCTAGTTTCAAGAGATCTTCCTGCCTTAGCCTCCCTCATAGCTGGGACAATAGGTGTCCATCACAATGCCTGGCTATGTTTTACTATTTTTAATAGATATGATGGGATCTCACTCTTGCTCAGGCTGATCTCAAACTCCTGAGCTCAAGCAATCCTCCTACTTAGCTCTCCCTGTAATCCTTTAGAGGCATAAGCCACTGCCCATGCCAGGACAGCCCTAACTCTCTTTAATTCAATGAAAGACAAGAGAGGTAAGGAAAGCGCAGAAGTTTGAGGCTAGCAGATTTAGTTCATGAGGTTTAAGGAAAGAAGTCATCTCCACAGCATAATAGTACAAGGTGAAATAGCAAGTACTGATATAAAACCTTCAGCAAGTTATTTCAAAGACCTAGCTAACATAATTGATGAAGGTGGCTACATTAAACAATATATTTTCAATGTGGATGAAACAGTCTTGTATTGGAAAAAGATGCCACTGAGAACTTTCATAGTTAAAGAAGAGAAATAAATATCTGCCTTCAAAACTTCCAAGGATAGGCTGACTCTCTGTTAGGAGTAATGCAACTGGTGACTTTAAGGTGAAGCCAATGCTTATTTACCACTTTGAAGATTCTAGGGCCCTTCAGAGTTATATTAAGTCTACTTTTCCTGTGCTCTTATAAATGGAACAATAAAGCCTGGATGACAGCGCACGGTATACTAAATATTTTAAGCCCACTATTGAGAACTACTGCTTAGAAAAAAAATTCCTTTCAAAATATTACTGCTTATTGACAATGCACTTGGTCATCCACTGATGGAGACAAACAAAAAGATTAATGTTGTTTTCATGCCTAATAACACAATATCCACCCTGAAGTCCATGGATCATGTAACTGATAAGGAGTTATTTCTTATGGATGAGCAAAGAAAATGGTTTCTTGAGATGGAATCTACTCCTAGTAAAGATGTTGCAAACACCATTAAATTGACAAGAAAGGGTTTATAATATTATACATGTATAAACTTAGTTCATAAAACAGTGGCAGAGTTTGAGAGGATTGTATCTTACTTTTGAAAGAAATACTATTATGGGTAAAATGCTATCAAACAGCATGATATACTACAGGGAAAACTTTTGTGAAAGAAAGAATCAATTGATGTGGTCAACTTCACTGACGTGGCCAACTTCACTGATATCTGTTAAGAAAATAATACAGCCACCCCCACCTTCTGTAACCACCACTCTGATCAGGTTCGTAGCCGTGAAGATTGAGGCAAGACCCTTCATAGCAAAAAGGCTCAAATGATCATCAGCATTTTTAGCAATAAAATATTTTTAAATTAAGGCATGTACA
This sequence comes from Arctocebus calabarensis, assembly GCA_963573935.1. NCBI lineage: Eukaryota > Metazoa > Chordata > Mammalia > Primates > Lorisidae > Arctocebus > Arctocebus calabarensis. The sequence goes on from CAUYON010157644.1 coordinate 12,776, forward strand.
TTTTTTTAGACACAATGCTATTGCACACTTAACAGAGTACAGAATAGTGTAATTTTTATATGCACTTGGAAACTAAAAAATTTGTGTGACTTGTTTTATTGTGATATTCACTTTATTGTGGTAGTCTGTGGCAAATCCACAATATCTCTAAATATTATTGTATTATAGTCCTGCTATAGGTAACTGCTATTAATATTATCCTGCTTTATAGATGAGAAAAATCTTTGCACAGAGGTTAAGTGATTTTCTAAAGGATTGACAGTTAATACTGTAATGTGGGTGGGATTCAAACTTATACCACAGCCTCCAGAGTTCCTAATTACAATAGAATAAATCCTAAATTAATAGCTATTCAATTAATTATTTTGGATTTTTCTTGAGAGACAAACAATGCAAACAATGGTATGTTTTTTCTTCTTGCTTTTCCTTTCTAATACTTTATAATGCTAATTACATTGGCTAGAAATTGAAAAAAAAAACATTAAATAGCAGTGGTAATGAGGCTAAGAGTAGATTAAACAAGGGAGTTATAACGGGGCCACATAGGGAGTTTCTCTGTGTTGATGAATCAGTTGGGTATCTTGATTATGGAGGTGATTAAATATATACATGGGACCAAAATGCATAGAACAATTCACATAAATGAGGGGGATATTAAAACTGGTAACAATTTAGCAATGTTTCTATTCTAGTTAACAGCCTTGTATGAATGTAAATTTCTTGGTTTGGATATTACACTATAGTTATACAAAATGTCATCACTGGGAGAAGTTGGGTGAGAGTTTCGCAGGATTCTGTCCATTATTTATGCAACTTCTTGTGAATCTATATGTCAAAATAAATAGTAGTGTCAAACTACTATTCATCTGCCTTGAGTGCTATTCCCTGATTTTTCCATGGCCTGGTCATTTAATTCTAGACTTAAGAGTGATGCTTTAGGATTTCATTTATAGGTACAACTGATTTAAGATATATATTATTTATATACTTAAAGGGTAATATTGCCACAAAACATAAAGAAACTGAGCAGAGAAACTTCAAGGTACCAAAGGATCTTACCTAATATGATATAATTCATGCACTGATTAAAAAAATTTGTGAAGATTATATTCAACAATGGCATGGAACTTTAATATAAAAAGTAAAAACAATGATTCATGAACTTTTTACCTTTAAGGAAATAATACAGAAAAAGAAAATTATAGTTAAGTCTCAATCTGATATCTGCTACCAATTTTTTGTCATTGATTTCTATTGAAGAACACAAGGAGATTTAGCCTTCATGAAAAGAAAATATAGTATAATCACTAAAACAAGAAAAGTTTGCATTTTGGTTGTACTATATTAATTCATCCAGGAGATCTATTGGATTAGATCTCTAGATTTCTAGATCTATCTATATGTTTGGCAAATGAAGTCCATGTTTTAAACATGACTTGTATATATGAAAAGGTAGTGATATATTTTATGCAGAAAATCAAAGCAAGGTAAGGGGTTTAGCATTAATTGAAAAAATGGGAGAAGGGATATTTCAGATAAGAAAGATCTTTCTTAGCAGATGATATTCAAGAAAACAACTGGATAAAGGAGAGACCAGGCCATGGAAAAATCTAGAGAATAGCACTCAAGGCAGATGAATAATAATAAGACCCTAAGAAAATTAGGAAGAGTTAAATTAACAAGGTGAGACTGGCTTGGTGCCTGTAACACAGTGATTTTGGGTCCAGCCATATACACCAAGAGTGGCAGGTTCGAGCCCAGCCTGGTCCAGCTAAACAACAATGACAATTCCAACAAAAAAAATAGCTAGGTGTTGTGGTGGACACCTGTAGTCCCAGCTACTTGGGAGGCTGAGGCAAGAGAATCACTTAAGCCTAAGAGTTTGAGGTTGCTGTGAGCTGTGATGCCACAGCACTCTATCAAGGGCAACATAGTGAGACTCTGTCTCTAAATAAATAAATAAACAAACAAACAAACAAGGTGAGAGAGAGCAGTGACTTTAGATATCCAGTAGTATGGCTTCAGATGTAAGTTAACAGAATATACGAATAATATTGTTTAATGAATAGTATCTTATTAATCACACAGAGTAAACACATCTTTAGAAAATTATTCCAGTGTTGGTACTGTGACTAAATGGCCAAATGATGTCAGCATGTTGGGAGATATCTTTTATGATCCAATCACAGCAGTATAGTATAAGGGACTGCACTTTCATACAATAATGTCCAATCAAGAGGCCTTTCTCACCATACCACCCTGTTCATGTCCTCACATTATATTTTTTTATACACACAGTGGTGACATACAGTCCCTTTTTTCCTATGACATCTACTTCTAATAACTAATATATATCTAGCCCAAGTAGTATTTCTGGCACCTAGTAAATGTTTCTTACATGTTTACTATTACAATTGTTTGCAGCTGAAGTTATTTTTGTATCCCCATACACCTCTAGTAATGAAGAAGAGATTGGGAGTGTAAGTGCTTCTTGAAGACTCCAATTTCCTCTGGGACTGCTTCCCCTTTACTCATAATTGAATGAAATGTCCACTCCAATTACTTTGCTAATTTTAGCTCTGTATATAGAAGGCAACATGAGAAAAGAGGTGAGAGAACTGGGGCAAGGAGCTTGGATAGTTGTGGTTCATGACTGAGAGGAGCACTCAACAGTCAGGTGTACAGGAGTCTCAAACCTTATCCTCAAGCCAGAAAATGCCTTCCAACTCCAAATGCACCTGCTATTACTTTTAGGCATAATCTTAACCAAGAATTTCTTTTAAACTTTCCCTCACATGAATTCTATACCCCCTTTATCTCTACATGGAAACTTTATTGATCAGTTGGTCTGTTTAAATACTTCTATCCCATTCAAAGCACTCAAGGCCTATCACATTCCTGAATACAGTCTTTTCTGATATACAACATGTGTATTGATCAGGAAAAATTCTGTACAATCAAATTTATGCCTATCAATAAGAAGTCACGTTATATTGAATATCAATATGTGCTAACTAATGCTGAGGAAAATGAGTCATCTTGTACAAAACCAGACCCAATTTAACAGCTATAGTCTGCTGGCATTTTTTTTCTTTGCTTGTAATAAATTTCTTTCTAGAAGATTTCTCCATGAATATTGCTCTTTTCTAATTATTAATCCCCCTAAATGCTATTCAAAAAGACACTGACCTTACAGGGAGGAAAAATATTCCTCTACCATTTCAAATTCTCTGGCTGAGTCTGAAATTAATTGACAACAGACAGATTAACAGAAAAAACAAATATAGTTTTATCTGGTGTGAAAAACCATAGGAAAAGGGTGGGGGGCTTCATAAAAGGAATAGAAAATTCCCCCCCCCCCCCAATAGCTATGCTTGGAATTTTTAATACTATTTGGAAAAAGGATTAAACTTTAAAGAGTACAGATGAGATGAAGAAAAGGGACTCTGAGCTCCTAGGGTGGCAAAGTAAGGTAAAGCTCACTTTAGCTAATGCATGTAGCTAGTCTCAATGTACTGTAGATAATAACCAGTTAATAGGCTTTATTTATATAAACTCTCAATGCCATCTCATCTCCAGTAATAAGGTTGTTATTTCTTTTCTGGGAATTCCCTTTACAGGAAGTAGAGATGGAGACAAACACCTTCATAAGGGAAATGTATGATCTATTTTCAAGCAGATAGAGGAGGGCAGAGAGCTCATGCTGTGTCTGCTTTTTCTCAATTGTCTTCATCTCAATCTATATGCCAGAGTGGTGTACTTTGGGGTGGAATACTCTGTTCTCTTACAACTTTTATGGAATGAACTTTTCCAGAGATGCAGAAGAGATTGAGGAAGAAAGGGAAAAAAGAAGAAAGAAGAGGAATTTTTAAAAAGGGACAGAGTTGGGTTATACCCTTCATATGAAAGCTATAAATTAGCTTCATAGTAGGGCTGAGTACATTGGATACTTTTTCTTCCATTCTTGAGATACTTTGCTAACTCGACAGTGATTCTTTTACCCAATTTCTGCATTGTAAAACC
>CAUYON010157645.1:0-28499 GCA_963573935.1 Arctocebus calabarensis
ATAGTGATCAAGGAAATGCCATGAAGGATATCTGTAACAGTATGATCAAAATATTTCTGAATGTATATGAATCGTGCCCTGTGATTGCACCAATGTACATAATTATGATTCAATAAAATTATTAAAAAAAAATAAAATAAAATGGAATAAACTATTAATACATGAACAACTTGGAAAAAAAAAAGTATCCATTCATATACAGTACCATGGAATAATAATCACTTTTCCCTAACTTTAGTTTTTTAACGAATGATATTATAACATGAATTCTTTTATGGTTTATGTCACCTACTCATATCATCCATATTTCCCTTTGTTTAGATTTCTACCTCTCTCCGTGTCTTTCTGCTATGTTTCCCAGACTGTCCCCACATAAACCTGTTAGGAACACAGCTGGAAATGTTTTTAGACTAATAAAATGTAGTTGTTTTCTGCCATTTTGTGTTACCACTTTTTTCTCAGCTCTTCTTTTCTTACAACTCTGCCTCCTCCCTCTACCTTCAACCATTAACTAAAGTGAATCAAACTGATTATAAAACAATTGTTACTTTCCCCTTTCTATGCCTGAATGGTCCAAACAGTAGGAGCTTTTGAGCAAGATTCCCAACCGACTAAAACAAGCCTGGGCAGTTTAACGTCTTTACTGAGAACACAATGGGATAATTGTTTAATAAGCCTTCACCCGGCAATCAAAAGCTGTCAGTCAACTTGGCTTTCATAGATAATATTGAAATCTAGTTCTATAAAACTCTCTAAACATTAACTAAGATGAACGACCTATTTTAAAATAATGTTGTCTCTCAGGGGCCATGAGAGTAACATCAGACTTTCCCAGGTCCCACACACCCAGCGGACATGCAACAGAGAGCATGGAGCAGTGGGGCAGAGGTGGCTTTAAACTCACACCCACTACCATATGCTAAAACTTAACTTCACTGCATGGGGATTTATAAACACTTTGAAGGTAAGGCTTAAGAGACAGCAAATAAGCTCCAATAGTGGTAGCTAAAGACACACATTGACTTGCTTCTTCATGTGAAGACTAGCTCATTCCTTCTACACAGGTTGAGTGGAGGAAACAGGTGCATAAAGATAAACAACACTAGAGCAATAGAGTAAAATCAGTTGACAGTAACTAGATTCTTTCTCTTTTTCTCAGTGTTCTTTACTTTTTCCACCTCTTTTTCCATCCTGTGCTTATCAGAAGAATAACTTCAAATATTCAGTTTCTAAAATAGAGTGGTCTTATATCTCAGGGAGAAATTCATGTCTGTTTTGGCTGAAACTCAATAGCTAATTAGCCTGATTAGAACAATCTGGTAAAATCTTGAACAGAGACCTTCTTCCCTTGAAATTCCCCCTAAAGCTTCCTAAGACCTGGACTTTGCAAAATTTTTGGAAAAATTTACACTAGTTTTAGACTCCAAGATCTGGGAGCCAAATGATTTCTGTCTTTTTCCCATGTGCATTGATTCATGCTAAAAATTATGTCTGGTTTATGTCATTGAATATGATAATAATATTGATGTCCAGCATTTATTAATGACTTCCTATTTGTTAAACTCTTATTCTCAGCACTTTATGTAAGTTATCTCATTTAGTCTCTATAATACCCTGATATTATGATATCTATTTTTATAGAGAAAAAAATGGAGACCAAGATAGCTGAGTAAATAGTAAACTAAATACAGTTCGTGGCAACATTTTATATTTCTGTTAAGTGAGATTAGACACCTTCAGGATGGAGAGATGAAGCTCTGGTTGATTTGTAGAAAATACATGCTTTACCTGGGAAAGAAAATAGAGAAGGATGGTTCCCTGGAGAGACAGCTCGCACATAAACAGGCACTGTGACCTCACAGCATGTAGAAGACCATTTTAATTCTCTAAAATGTAAAGAAATGGCTTTGATTTTTTTCTAACTATGCATCACAACCAAAATTAACAAACTGTCCATCGTGACCAAACATATAAATAGACACATGGTCATAAAAATTTCTTAGATCCTAATAGTTACTCTTGCAACAATGATAATGCCTAATATTTCAAATGATTCCATAAAACATCAATGAGTTATAACCTGCATTTTGAGAAACAAGCTAGTTTGTACAGTAAAAGGGCAAATAACATCAAGGTCCAAATAAGTCTTAAGAGCCACATTACATTTTCCCACACTATTAGATATCTTCTGCATATGATTAAATAAAGAAAATTCTCCAAGATGGTATTTCTTAAATGGATGTGAGTTTTCCTGTGGCAATGTAGAAATGTCATCATTCATTCCTGTTGCTGATGGGCAGTGAAAAATCCATGAAAGCTTGGCTGCTAGTAGCTAAAAAAATAAACTCAAAAAAGGCAGAGGGAATCCAAGTTTTAGGATGGCAAAAGAAACAGGAGAATTAAAAGAGAGAAGTGGGTTGAGAAAAAGGCCATCACATGGGAGTTTTGAACTCAGGCTAACAGAGGCTTTGACAACGTGGAATAATGGGGAGTAGGGTGACGACAGGGCTGGCCCAGGAGGGACCCTGAGTCAACAGCTAGATGATAAATCATACAGAGGAGCACAGCTAATTTGGGATTGACTCTGAAGAGAGTGCAGATGCAGAATCCAAGGGATCACTGCTGATGAAACCTAGCAGAGGGGACGCCAGACAGTAGTGATATTGAAGGTTAGACAATGGAATTATGGTTATAAGAAATGTTTCTTGAACTCTAGTATAAATATGAATTACCTAATGTATTTACTTCTGATTCCTGAATGTCACCCTCAGAAATTCCCATTAAGTGGGGGCCCAGGATTCTGAATCATAACAAGATCATAGCTATACTTTGATAAATGTTGCTCTTATATTTAGAGAAAAATACACACGGGAGATAGGGAAATGGTGACAGTAACAATGGAAAAATCTAATTGGAGATAGTAGAAATGGTGATGTGTATGATTAGACGTGTTTTTGAGGAAACTAAATTTCAGTGGAAATTCAAGTGCTCAAGGCTTAGTAAGCAGGGCTGGGAGCAGTGGCTCACACCTGTAGTCATAGCACTCTTGGAGGCCAAGGCAGGTAAGTTACTTGAGCTCAGGAGTTCAAGACTAGCCTGAGCAAGAGTGAGATTCTGTCTCTACTAAAAAAATTGAAAAAACTAGCTGGGCATCTGATGGGTGTTGATAGTCCCAGTTCCTTGGGAGACAGAGGTAGAAGGATTGCATGAGCTCAAGAAATTAAGGTTGCTGAGATGATACCACCACACACTACCAGGGTAACAGGGTGAGACTCTGTCTTAACAACAACAAATATATATATATATATATATATATATATATTTTTTTACTAGATATAAAGCTGAGTCTTGAGTTGCAAAGTTGTCTCAGGAGAGTGATGCCTCTAAGTCAACAATTCCTGCCTACTGTTGGGGTCAGAAGTGGCTCAGAAAATTGTTCTGTGTTGTTAAGGGGTAGACATTGTCAATTATATGGAGACAGGAACATTTACAAACATAAACAAGTCTTATGAGAGCCAGTGAAATGACTTTCTGGGGGCATGGGATGAAATGTAAGAAAATTTTAGATTGGAGGAAAGGTAGAAATAGGACAAAACTTGGCCTTTGGGGGCCAGCAGAGAAGGACATCAGATAGTGTAAAAGTTCTCTAAAGTAGACATGAGTACCATGATGAAATCGTAGTCTAGCATCTCCACCTGTATATGTTTTGTCTTTGTTAATCCTCTTCTCAGCACAAGTGACAATCGCCATCAATAAATATACACTAAATGCTTTGTTCTTAAGCATTGATGTTAACTAGTTAAAAATTAGCAAATATTCTAGGTTGCACTTGGCCACAAAGCTCTTATAGGGTGTCTGGTTGATAACCCAGGATTAAGAGCCACACTTGAGTTTGAACTTCCTCTTATCCAGATTTTGCTATTTGACCTTGAGCATGTCACTTAGCCTGAACAGGTCTTAACATTTTACTTATAAGACTGGATTAAAAATATCAAATATTCAAGCAATATGTTAAAAATTAAATGAGCAAAAATGATGTTTTTTCATATTTCTCATCTTATAGAAAGCATTCAGTAAACATCAATATAATTATTATAAGTGAACTCTGAGTATGTTATTACAAGTAATCTGAAGCTGAAGTAGAAAGTGATTATTATCTACCGACTGTCCTGAACCTGGCACCGTGTAAGGCACTCAATATATATTATTTCTAATTCTCACAACAATACAGAAATGTAATTGTATTGATTCCATCATTCAGGCCAAAAAAAAAAATGGAAGCTTAATGGATTAAATTACTGAAAATCATAGAGCTAGTAGTTAGTTGAACTGCAACGTATAAACAGCAATATTTACCCCAAAGTTCATAGTTTCATAACTAAATCATACTGCTACCTTTACCATATGATGACTTTTGTCTTATTCCTTACACTAATGTCCACATGGTCTAAGACACCAGTAGGAACAAATTTGCCATCATTCCTGTCACAAACTTGAGAAAAGAATCAGAAGGGAAGAGAGAAAGTACTTTCTCTTTTCCCAGTTCTCCCCCAAATGTAAATCCAGAATGTCAGAACATTGTTTTTATAAGAATTAGAATGTTTCAACAGGACCCACTTGATGGTAATTAATTTAAGGCTATTTTCATAAATTTAACAAGGCATTCCTTAAGTGTGAAGGTATGGAAAATGTGGCTATAATTAGAAAGGATCACTGAATGTGAATAAATTTCTCATCTGAATTGCCATACTTTACCAGGGATTTCTTGGCATTATGGTAAAACACATACACAAACACACACACAGAAAAAAAAAACTTGTTTTTTGTTGTTAGGAGGAAGGATCAGGACTTAAACCCAGTCTTGGGAAGATTTGCCCCCTCCTGACCTGGGATGTTGAAGTTCATGTGCATGTATCAATTCGTATACTCAAGTGGGAATTTGAAACTGCACTCTTGAGCACAACATGAGAGCCAAGATTTTATTTTCAAGTTCTTCTCTACATGACTGAACAAGTGATCTGGGTGTGGTTTTGATGATTATTTCTGAAGTGTGGAGGCAAGATAGGGAGAGGGATAGTACTGAAGCTTGGCTTTCTTGCCTGCTTATAAAGGTATAAAGGAATGAGAGAGACAGAGGTGCTAATTGCATCGTAATTGAGTTCAAGGATTCTTTCTAAACCATACTTTACAAATGTCTGCCTTTTTAAACAAAAATGAGCATCATTTGTGAATATGCTATCACGCTAATATCAGTAATTTCATAAATATAGGGAAACTAAACTTACTTTTTTGGAAATGTTATGAAAATCTAGAAATGAATATTTTTAAAGGACAAAATGTTAGGGTCAATTAGAGTCAGTTCTTCTAAAATTTTTTTGAAGAAAAATACTATCCCTTGTAGGTTGTTCTTTTTTTTTTTTTTTTTGTAAGTTTGCCTTGAATTAACATTTGTCATGATTTTATGACAGACTTCTCAGCATGCCCAATTCTATGAATGGGTAAGTGTCTTGTTACTACTTCTTTCATGAGTAAATAAAACCATAGCAGGTTACCAATGCACAGTAGTTTTGCTTTCTCCCTTTCCTTTTCAATTTAAAATTGAACTTGGCACACAAATAGAAAACAGCAACCGCATTAAACTCCTTCAAAACCTTTTTCGCATCTCTTGAATCAAAACTCTCTTTTTCACAAGCTGAGTAAGGTGATTGTGGCTGACATTAAATCGATGTATTAAATGCTGAAGTTCTTTTTCAATAACACAAACCCAGCATGTAAAGCTGTGGCTAAGCCTCCATCACTCTTCCCCATGGAGGTATCTCAAATCAAATCCATAGGGAATCTCCTTCGGCAAGGCCTAAGTTTCTATATTCACATAATCTTTAGACTTATATCCCTGATTGCCAAAGAGGTATTTTTATCAGTTATGGACACTTGCCTTTCAAACACACAAACACAATGAACTGCATCATTTTGCCCAGACAATTGCTGATAGAACACCTGCTAACTGGTTTCCCCAGACCTAAGTCAGGACAGGTACTGGTAACCTATCTCGGCTTTAAGATTTGTGAGCTATTTTAATGTAAGTCCATTAACAATTCTGACCTGCTTCTCATAATGAAGAGTAACTTCAGGAAAGAATGACATGGCACTGAACAAATAATGCTTATTTGTAAGATTGTTTAAACGTGTATTTATGTGTTTAAATGTGATAGAAGTAGACCCAGACGTTTCTTATTATGTGGGCTCATTCCTTTAAGAGTAAGGAATTACTTTTTCTGGATGAATATTAACAATAAAGATCTGCAAAGGTATGTTTAGAGATTTATCTTAAATGCATCAAGACAGGTCAGTTGCATCATTCTTCTTCTTTACTGGAATCTTTAATCCAGTTCTAAGATAGTTTACTTTCTTTGCCCACTTGCTTCCAGACAATGCATATAATATTGACAATATCCTTTAAGGCCATCATGTGAGAAAACCAGAAAACCCTTGAACCATATCTTGTTAATAAACTGTAGGTTGTAGTATTTCATTAGCTAAAGTTTCTGAAGGGCATTTTAAAATGGTGTTATATTTTATATTACTGCATTGAGGGCAAAGGAAAGGGCTGAAGAGATCTCAGATTTTTAAAGTTGGAAATTTGCATTAAAAACCTCTGATTTGACACTGGATCTCAACTTATTAGTTTAATGACCTTAGACAGTCATATAACCTCTCTGAGTGTAATTTTGTTTTCTGTCAAATGCAATTTATAATAAATTTTATTAACCTCATAGTTTCATTATAGATAACTATAATGTTTCTGAAACAGAAACAGCTAAGTTCTTTAATTACTGGAAGTGCCAATTTCCTCATTTTAGGAAGAAAAATAAAGCTCAGAAAAAAACTGATGAGACTAAGAGCCTGAGAGTCTTAATGAAATTGATGACAGATAAATATATATTTCCAACTCTAGCCTTTGAGGTTGTCATAACCAATTGGATTTCATTCAATAAATAATGCACAGAATGTATTATTATGTATTATTTATAGGCAAGAGAGGTCAATGCCATGGCCATCCCACAAAAGGGTGACAAAAAATTAAATGAGAGGTCTGTGGAGCTGGGTGATGGGTTACATGAATCTATAGCTGTTCTTTAAGTGATGTTACCATAGTATGTCTGAGAATGGCTACTTAATAAATTCTTTGCAATGGGAGAAATTGCAGATGCTCAGAAATGTTTTCTAATGCAGGACTTACTGCATGAAAACATAATATCAAAGGCATGTAAAGGAATAGTCAAGGAAGTAAAAAAATATAATTAAACTCACTGTGCTCAAGAAAACATGTCTGTCCTTCTGAAGTTCATGTAGAGGGGGGTTTCCCCTAAAACAATTGGCCATCCAGCTAACCCTGCACCCTGCCTTGTGCCCACTGCTTTAAGCAGGGTGGTCATATACCAGAATGTCATATTAGTGCTAAGTCAGAAATGATTATCCAACCACTTCTTGATTACTTTCTTTCTCTTTTTATTTGATTTGACACAATGAATTCTAACCCTAAGTGTTGTTTTATTTTCATTCAACAAATATCTATCATGTAACTATTACACAGCTATTTTACCAAGAGCTTAAAATTGAACAGAGACATATACAAAAACATAAAGAGTGGGGTATAAATACAACTAGAAAATTATAAAATGATAAAGTAGTTTAAAAGAACTTTAAGTCTTCAGAGGTAGTAGAATTTGGATTGGGCCTCAAAGAAGGGATAAGACCTTATAAAGGGAAGATGAAAGAAAATAAGACAGATGTTTAGTGAAACATACATGAATGTGTAAAAAAGGAGGAAGAGATGGTGTTATTTCTAAACAAACAGTAATCTAGTTTAGTCAGAGCACACAGTGACACGGAAGAGAGCATACCTTGGGTCAGCTGAGTTTATAATTTGTTGTAAGCATATCAGTCTGCATGTGGCCTTGAGTAAAATGAATAGCCACTGAAATGGTTTAACTGCAGTTTGGGGATCATCAAATTATAGCATCTCCAAAGAGTAGAGCTATTAATTTCACAATCGTCTATAGGCTTGGCTCTGATTCCTGCTTCTACAGTGGGAAGATATTATGTGTTTGTGAGCAGAAAAATCGCATATAATTTTACCATGAGAAACATAATTCAAACCACGTATATTTGATGAAAGCTCTGAGCTCTTTGTTGCCATCTGGGGAGAGTAACTTGACAACAATGAAACTGATAGACTACTTGGATGAAAGGCCATACGTGAATCTTTGTCAAACAAAAGAAAGGAAAACAACTCGGCAGGAAAAAAGCATTCCTCATTTAAAAACTGGGGACTTTCCAGAGTAAAAGGCAGAAGAGGCAAAGAAGGAGGAGGTTATATTTATACAAATAAAGGAAAACCTCCTCTACCATTTATGATATAGCCTCACTTCTAGCCTACCTTTATTTGAGAATAAATGATGTAAAAGCAAATGCTTCTCTGTCAGAAAAACTTGATACAGCTCTACTCACAGCACTAGAAAGATATATCAAAGTACTAAAAAATAGTTTTTAGATGACAAATATGAGTGAAAGGAACTAAACAATAAAAAATCTTGATTTTAGATATTGAAGGATAAAAATAATGTGTTTAAATCTAAACAATTTTAAAGTGTAAGGAAAACATACCTAAAGACTTGTGTTGGGGTGGCGCCTGTGGCTCTAAGGAGTAGGGCACAGGTTCAAACCCAGCCCCAGCCAAAAAAAAAAAAAAAAAAGACTTGAGTTGGCAGCCAGAATAAATCCTGGAGTACTTGTAGTACTTGTCTAAAGCTTTAATATAGAGGGATCAAGACAATTGAGAAGCGGGATTATTTCAAACAGAGAGAGAGTTCCTTACACTTTCATAGTTGCATAGACTGACAACATTAAGAGCCTTGTGAAGAATAGTAAATAAAATGTATGGATGGCAGAGCCATAAGTACATTATTAATCAAAACTAACATGTCTTCAGTTATGGAGCCATAACATTTTCATCTTTCTTGGAATAACTGCTAATAGAAGAGAGGGTGGAATATACATTCAATGAGAAGGGGAAAATAAATTATTAAGTGCCTGCTGTGTACTAAGCTTTCTACTAGGTGGTTTCACAAGGTTATTGCGAAACCCTCAGTTACTGTTGCAAATGCCAAACATAAAAGTTGGTAACTTTTCTAACTAAACACAAGATGAAGAAAGAGATCTAGGATTCTTATATAGATATGAGTGCTATTTTTCTTATTTCTTATTTTTTTTAACTATGCTTCAGGTATTTATTCAACAATTACTTATTGAGCATTTATTATGTGCCATGTGCAGGGTGAACATTAGTGGATAGGCAACCATCCTCCTGGCATTGTGGGATTTACTTATCAGACAAATGAATCTATAGTCAAATATGAATGCGAGAAAAACTGTTGTGAAGAAATACAAAGCATGTTGGAAGGAAAAGCAAAGGGATTGAGGAAGTGGTGGAGGTGATATTGTAAGAGTACTAAGCAATCAAGGCATATGTGGGGCGTGACATTTTAGAGAGGATCTGGGCAAAGTGAGGAAGTGAGACACAGCAATTGCAAAAAGGAAGATGGAAGAGCAGGTGCAAAAGCAGGTAGGCAAGAATGAACTTGACATCCTCGAGAAATAAGACATTATAATTTGAGAAGAGCAACCTAAGCAGGATTTATAAGTAGTCAAAGCTTTTCACAGAGTCAGTAGACAGATAATAATTGATAGCATGGCTTTAATCATATGAGTGATGTGTTTAATGTGCTATTGGATTCAGTAATTTGTAAAGGATGTTTACTTCTCTGTTCTTCAGGTATATTGGCCAGTGGTTTTGTCATTGTTGTGGTTGTGGCCTTCTCTGGCTTTAGAATTGGGATGATGCTGGCCTCAGAGAATGAGGTTGAAAGAATTTACTTCTATTCAGTTTGTTTTACATAATTTGAAAGGGATTAATATTAGATCTTCTTCAATGTTTTATAGAATTTAGCAAGGAAACCATCAGATGGTGGGATTTTCTTTGATGGGGACTTTTTATTACTGACTCAATCTCACTATTCACTTTTGATAATCTTCATATTTTCTACTTCTGTCTGATTTGATTTCATTAAGTGGTATGTGTCCAGAAATATATCCATGTCTTCTATGTTTTCCATATAGTTATTAGTCATAGTCTGTTATGATCTGTTGTATTTCTGTGGTATCAGTTTTAATATCTCTTCTTTAATTTCTGATGTTATTCATTTGAATCTGCTCTTTTTTCCTTAGTCTAGCCGAACATTTGTCAATTTTTATCTTTTCAAAAGCTACCTCTTAATTTCCTTCATGTTTTGTATTTTTTGGTCTATTATTTCTACTCTGATATTTGTTATTTCTTTCCTGTTAGTGATTAGGGTGTTTTGACTTTGCAACTCACTAATGTTCAGCCTTTAATTGCTTATTGAAGATGTTTCTAATTTTTATATATGCATTTATTGTTTTGAATTCCCCTCTTATAACTGCTATTCTTGTATCCCATAAGTTGTGGAATGCTGTTACCATTTTTAGTTGTCTCAAGACATTTTAAAAATGGTTTTTCTAATTTTTTTAATGACCCATTTGCTAATTAGAGGTATATTGCTTAGTTTCCATGTATTTATATAGTTGTTTAAGTTCCTCATGTTATTGGTTTCTAGTTTTCAAATAAGATACTTTATATAATTTTAATTTTTCATAATTTTTGAGATTTATATTGTGACCTAACATGTGATCTATCCTGAGAGAGTTTCATGTGCTGATGAATGTGTGTTCTGCAACTGCTGGGTAGAATATTGTATAAATGTTTTTTTAGGTCCATCTTATCTAGAGTGTAAGTTTGTTATATTTTATAGACTTTTTGTCTGGATGATCTGTCCATTGCTGAAAATGAAGTTGGTGTCAAAATAGTTGGTGTCTACAACTATTAATGTATTGGAGCTGTTTTCCCCTTTGGATCTAATAATATGTGCTTTATGTATCTGGGTGCCATTGTTGGGTGCATATATATTTATAATTATTATGAACTCTTGCTGAATTCACCCTTTTGTCATCATATAATGACCATCTTTGTCTCTTTCACAGTCTTTGACTTAAAGTTTACTTTATCTGACATAAATGTCACTACTTCTGTTCTCTTTTGTTATCCATGTTTATGGACTATTACTTTTCTCTCCCTATTTTCAGACTATGTGTGTCCTCACAGATGAAATGGGAGTGTTATAGGCCACAAAAGAAAGAATCTTTTGTGTTTTTGTGTTATTTTTGTTTTATCCATTTAGCCACTGTACAGCTCTTTTTTTTTTTTTTTCTTTTTAAGAGACAGAGTCTCACATTGTTGTCCTTGGTAGAGTGCCATGGCGTCACAGCTCATAGCAACCTCCAACTCTTGGACTTAGGCGATTTTCTTGCCTCAGCCTCCTGAGTAGCTGGTACTACAGGTGCCCTGCGTGGCTATTTTTTTGTTGCAGTGTGGCTGGGGCAGGGTTCAGACCCACCTTTGGTATATGGGGCTGACACCCTACCCACTGAGCCACAGGTGCTGTCCCCCCATACCTCTTAATTTGAGAATTTAATTCATTTACATTCACAGTTATTATTGATAGTTAAGAACTTTTGCCATTCTGTTAATTGTTTTAAGGTTATTTTGTAGATCTCTTGTTTCTTTCCATCTGATAGTTTTCCTTTGATCATGTACTGAAGAGATAGGCCTCGATTTAATCTTTTTTCTTTTTGTGCATATGTTTTAATTTTTCCTTTATGGTAAGTCTGGGACTTATTTTAAAAATTGATCATTATAGAAGACCATTTTAAGCTGATAACAACTTAACTTTGGTCACATACAAATATTCTAAACTTTTATCCTCCCCCTAACAATTGTAGTTTTTTTGTTAGTTTTTTTTTTTGGTATTCAGATTAATATATAGGTACAAAAGATTAGGTTACATTGTTTGTATTTGTTAGGTAAAAGTCCAAGTTTTAATTGAGCTCTTTACCCAAAAGTTGTGCCATATACCCCTACATTACACCTGTTAAGTGAAAGCGTACCAAATCCCTTCCCTTCCCCACTGTCCTCCCCCTTAGCCTTCTACTTGAGTTTAATTGTGTTATTTAATTTGTAATTTTTGGCCTTAATTTATACCTTTGTATATTTTGAATTTATTTTTGCAATTTTCGATGGTGCCAGGTTTGAACCCACCACCTCCGGCATATGAGGCTGGTGCCCTAGTCCTTTGAGACACAGGTGCTACCCTGTTTTGAATTTCTTAACACCCTATGATAGCTTATAGGCTATTTTTGACCATTTTGGCTTTTAAATTTTATAGGGAGAGTTGAAATATTACATACTACCTTTACAATAATGAAGTATTCTGTATGTGCTTATGAATTGATCTCTGCCAATGAGTCTTATACTTTCATATGTTTTCATGGTAGTCATTAGCATCCTTTTGCTTCTTCAAAGTACTAAGTATAACATTTTTTTGCGTTTCTAGTGGTGATGAATTGCCTTAGATTTTGCTTGTCTGAAAAAAACTATTTCCTTTAAATGATAGTTTTGCTTAGTATAATCTTCTTAGTGAGTAGTTTGTTGTTTGTTTGTTTTTTCATCACTTTGAACATATCATCTTATTCTTTCCTGCTTATAAGATTTCTGCTGAGAAATCTGCTGATAGTATAACCAGGATTCTCTTATACTAATGTTTATAATTTCATGCTTTTTGCTTGCTGCTTTTAGAATTCTTTCTTTGTTTTTGATTTTTGTCAGTTTGATTTTGATGTGTCTTGGAGAGTATGTCTTTGGATTGAATCTAACTGGAGTTTTCTGGAGTTTTTATGGAACTAGATGCTCATATCTCTCATAAAACCCAGAAAATATTTAGCTATTATTTTGTTAAGTAAGACTTCCTAGCCTATCTCCCATAATGTAACATGTGTTTGCTCAATGGGGTTTCATGTCTTAGAGATTTTCTTCACCCTTTTCCATTCTTTGTTGTTTTTTTTTTTTTTCCTGACAAAGCTATTTAGGAAAACCTTCCTTCAAGTTTAAAATTATTTCTTCTGTTTGATCTACTGTTCTGTTGATTGTATTTTTAATTTTGATTATTAAAATCTTCAGCCCCAAGTTGTCTTCTTTAATAACATGTATCTCTTTGTTAAATTTCTCATTCAGATAATAAATCATTTTTATGATTTTATTGAATTATCTATCTGTACTCCCATATATCTCAATGAGTCTCATTAGCTCATTATGGATAATTATGTTGTACAACTCTGCTACAGTATTCTTCACGTTCCCCAGAAAGATCGTTTCATCTATAATAAGTTAAAGAATTGAGTAGCCATTTTGATCTTACTTCATTTACTCAGATGATAGGTAGGATGAGGAATTTTTCATGTAGGATATTTTTTATTTATGCCCTTTCACTAATTTCCAAGTTTTGATTGGTATGGTTTAGAATTTGAGTCCCAAATTATAATTAAATTATGTTCTTAACCTCAAAATATTCCATTTTAAGTGAAATACACATGTATAAAAGCATATAAAGCATAAATTCACAGTTCACAGAGAAAATATTCAAATAAATACCATCCAGGTCAAGAATATGATGCCAGTGCCCCCAAAGACCTCAATGTTTCCCATTCCAAAATTATTCAATTTACTCTCCCCAAATGAGCAGAATCTTTATTCTCAATACAAGAGATTAATATAGTATGCTTTAAAATTTAGTTTGTATAAATTAAACCATTCTGAACATGTTCTTTTGGGTCTGCCTTCATTTACTACATATTTATTATATTTGTAAAATTTATTCTGGTTATTTCATATAGTTGTAGTTTATTTATTTTCATTCCTGTGTCCATTCCTGCTTGTGGTTTGACTACCCCACAATTTTTTTTTTAA
This sequence comes from Arctocebus calabarensis, assembly GCA_963573935.1. Taxonomy (NCBI): domain Eukaryota; kingdom Metazoa; phylum Chordata; class Mammalia; order Primates; family Lorisidae; genus Arctocebus; species Arctocebus calabarensis. The sequence continues at coordinate 13,937 of CAUYON010157645.1, forward strand.
TCTCTTCTGCTTTTAACAGAAATTTAGGTTGGTTTTAATTTGAATCTTTTATAAATAATGCTGCTAAGAATATCTTTATATGATTTTTAGTGGTTTATTTGCCTGCATTATTTTGATTGGAAGATGATGCACACACACACACACACACATACACACCTAAAACTGTATCCAGCAGAAATGGAGAGTTCTAGTTGTTCTATTTCCTCAAAAATATTTGTTTAATTTAGTTTTTTAAATTTTGGTCAGTTTGACAGATATATAATTCTGCTTCATTGGACTTAAATTTGCATTTCATGGCAACTAAGGAAGTTGATCAGTTTTTCATACTTTGGGGGGCCAATACAGTATATATCCTCTATTCTGAAGTATCTATTTTAAGTCTCTTACCCAACGTACCATTAAGTATATTACTTTTTCTCAGTGGTTTATATAATTTATCATATTTGAGACAGACTTTTTATAATTATATGTTTTGAAAATATTTCTTCCACACTGTGGATATTCATATCCAATATCTTAATAAAATGCCATTTGATACACAGAAATTCTTCATTTTAATGATTCCAGTTGAATTTTTTTAATGGTTAAGGTTTTCAGAGAAAACATTGAAATGGCCCATGCCACTAGGGGCTTACATTTAAGTTGAGGGAGTTTTAATGATATACTTATAAGAGTATTATACATACATAAATTTTGCATGGCATTAGGGTTGAGATGTTACAGGAGGCAAATGGAAAAAAAAGAGAGAGAGAGAGATAAACTCAGTGTGTTAAAATATGGAGAAAAAAGATGAATTTTGGCCTAACTTTGAGAATGAATATAAATTTAGTTGTATAAAAAGGAAGGCGGAATATTCCAGAAAAAAATGTGGAAGGATATATATAATAAAATAAACATGGAAGAAGGTGGTATACAACTTCTAGACCATACTTAAATAAACATAGAAGGAAGCATACAGCTTCTAGACCACACTTTTGGGCTTAAATTCTTACTTTGTTGTCCCTTTCCTGTGGCCTTGGGCAAATTAAATAACCTTTCCTTCACTCAGTTTCCTGATGTGTAAAATGGGAAGGCAAGATGAACTCACTATTACCTAGTTTTTTGACCTTTCAGGGTCAAAAATGAAAATAAAGTTGACTGTATATTACATTGTCAAGAAATGTCTGTATTATCAGTAGGAAAAATGTAATAGATATATAGAGGTCAGATGAATTGAAACACTGAATTCTTATTATATTACAAACATCCTAATGAATATTCTATATACCATACCTTATTTGATCATCACAGCAACCTTATAAGGATAAATAATTGTTTTAAAGATGATTCTACCAACTTTATTGAAGAATTGTATAGAGAAAAATATCATAAAAAATGCTAGCTATTTATGAAAGGACATTTAAGAGCAAACCTTGAATGTCAGAATGACAAATCTGGATATGATCCATACTGTGCTTAAGGGTTCACTAGAGATAATGAAATGACTTATGAAGATAATATTTTAGGAAAATTTAATCCAGAAAAAGCTTACAGATTGTCCAGGAGTTCAGAGTGTTAAAGGGAGATAGGAAAGGTAAAAACCCTTTTATGTTGAATAAGCCTGAATTTACCTACGTCTTTTGATCTGACAAGAAAATAATTTGATAAAGTAAAAAGCATTCTATGTGACCTGAAATTTTTACCTAGCTCATCACGTATATTGTAGAGCTTGAGTCACATAAGCAAAGCTAAACAAAAAAAATATTTAAGGCCTATCACTGAGGTAATTGATGAATGATCTACTCTATTTGGGCTACTGAAAGAAAATACCATAGACTGGGTGATTTAAACAAAAGATATTTATTTCTCACAGTTGTAGGGTCTGGGAAGTCCAAGAGAAAGATGTGACTGATTTGGATCCTGGAAAGAGGACTTATCCTGGCTCGTGGAGGGTTGCCTTCTCCCTGTGTGCACATGGTACAGAAAGAAAGCTCTGGTCCCTTCCCCCTTTTGTAAAGGCCCTAGCCTTATTACCTCATTTAACCTTAATTACCTCATTACAGGTCCTGTCTCAAAATATAGCCACATTGGATTAGAAGGCTTTAACATATAAATTTTGAGGAAGGACATAATTGAGTCTTTAGCAGTCAAGATAACTTAGGAATTACTTACATGAAGGTCCGAGGAAACTCAAACAAAGAAACAATAAGATAAAAGTTTTGGAGGCTGACATTCTGCCCATAAGTCATTATACTTAATAAGAAAGATATTTATGAGTGTATAGGATGAGTCAAAGTCCAGTATGATTCCCAGGGAAGTACATCTATGTAAGAATTAATGAAAACCAAAAGCAATCCTCTTAGTTATTCTACCCCCACCACTGAATGCATAGAAGCAAACTGAATTTTTCCTTACATTTTTATCCATTCGTTCATTTTGGCTCATCAGAAGGTCTAAGATTATTGAAATTTCAATATCTCAAATATAAGACAAAGATTTTATGATGAATTCAATAGGGTAAGATTTTCTACCTCACATAAAATATCTCTGCAAGTGTATTCTCCTAAGGCTGTAGTTTATAAACATTAATAAGCTTCAGAACATTTTAATCAAATGAGATCCCAAGAATTAATATAAATTCAATATGTAAAGCAAATACAGTACAGTTGCTCTGATTAAACAGAGGGGACTAGATTCCTGTCCCTTGATTGCCCTCCCACACTCTAGCCTGATGAAGTTATTAAGGCTTAGCAGAAGCTCTCCTAAGTGGCACATAGCAGAACACCTCTGCTCTAATTTGAGACTTGTGAACACCATGATACTAGAATTCCTCTCCACTGGCAATGCTTCCATAGATATAAGGTATAGGGGCTTCATGGAATTGGTTACTGAACTGAGAGTCAGAGAATTGGGGCAGAAGAATCATTACTTCTCTGCTAATAGCTCATTGCATGGTCTTAACCTCTCTGTTCCTCTTGACGCACAACCCATCATCTATAAATGGAAAAGTTGATATCAGAACACTTGTCTATGAAGCAGGAAATATATATATTTATATATTATACATATATGATATGTGTAAAATAAAAATAAGTATCTCCTGATTATAATTATCATATTGCTACATAAACATGGAAATGAAATCAAGAAATATTTTATTTAATGGCATTTGACAGATATTGATTAATTTTATTAACAGAAAATGTTTCTTGTTTAACATTCAAGTGTTCTTTCTGATATCAATTTCTTCATTGATTTTGGTGTTAATAACTTAATACTCACAAGTTTAACTGATTCATTCTCTCAATATGCAGAGAAAATATAGGAATATATTTGTTCAATCCTTATTACACATATCATCTATTATGTATCTATAGTGTACAATATGTAACTATTTAAATTGCACATGAACTTTATGGCCACCCTGTATTAGTAAATACATATACAATAGATCCTTGAACAACATAGGTATTAGGATTACAGACCCCTCTCACAGTTGAAAATCCACTTCAACCTGTGACTTTCCCAAAGTATGAATAGCCTACTGTTGACTAACATCCTTACCAAGAACATCATTTGATTAATACATATATATTATGCATTCATAACATAACCATAACCATAATTTTCTTTTTGCTATTTCTAAAGTATACAGTGTGTGAATTTTTTTCAGGTTGTGACAAATCTCCCCAAATTTTCTAGAATGTTTGTTTAAAAAAAATCTGCTTATGCATGAATCTGCACAGTTCATCCTATATTACTCAAGAGTCCCCTCTGTATATACACACATGCAGGGTGCCAAAAATGTATACACATTTTCAGAAAGAAAAAACTGTGTTAAAATTGTAATCCTCGTGTCACGTTGGACTTCTGCAATTCTAAGAGATTCAAGATACAATATGCAAGATAACGAGTGTTATTGGTATATGTATATTGACTATTACAGTTTTCTTTTCTGAAAACATGTTTACATTTTCATCACCCTCTGTATATATATCTTTTATATATATTAAAAATAAACATGTTAATTGTTTAAGCTTGTATTGTTGTATAACAAAAATAAATTTATAAGTTACAAAAATTTAAACCAGCAAAGTTCAAATGTATACTGATGATTGAATGCAACAGTGATGTTGTTTTCTGATAGTATATCCCTGTTAACGCCTAAATATGGAGCTGAGGGCTCTAGTGCAAGTTCTTCAGTGTTTTTCTGTCTGTACTTCACGTGTCTAAAGATGCTTCAGGACTCCCTCTGTACTCTGAGTTTGCACTGCTATGAAACCTCCATTTGTACAACCTACTTGATGTCATTTAGTAATATATTATTTATACTTTAATTTGTTTGTGACCATTAAAAAAGACCAACTGGTAACATTGCAGGTGTAACTAGCAACATAAACAACAGCAGTAACGTCATGCCGTGCTTGTGTAAGGCTAGCATATAAATAATCTAGACTAGTTTTCATTCGTTTTTGCACTAAAATAAAATTCCCCTAGAGAACTTTTGGAGTCTGAAAATGTATTTCCATAACCAAATTTGTGAAATACTGAGGTTAGTTGCCTAAGTGATGTAATGTCCTTAGTAGATTTCAAATCTATTCTGTTTGGGGGTTGGGTGATGCAAGCCAGAATATCCAAGTTCTAGCTCTCAGCTCAAGGGTCCCTCAAAGGGGAAATAAATGAGTCTTTCATTATTTTTTTTTGTTCTTGACAAGGATTAATTTTCTTCCATTTCTTTATGTATAAAATGGAAATAATGATGCCTATCACTGGTTGTTATAAAGAGGAAAGGAAATAACGTATATAAAAAACATTGTAACAACATTAAAATACAAGGCATCCTTAGAGCCTAGTAGCTGAACTCATCATTCAAAAGGCAGATGTAGGAGTAAAGAAGAGATAAACAGCAAAAGGAAGTTTTAGTTTCAAGAACTAGATATTGTAGAAACACTTTCACCTCATTCTTTCTTTTCCATAAACTCTACTTTTACCTAAGTAAAACTCTTTTTCCCAAGTGTTACATTAATGCTGTGCAGAGAATAAAACCTTTTGAACTCTAAATTGTTAACAGAAATTGTGTTTTAAAGTAGAATCAAAAATTAGGTAAAATAAAGTAAATTCAATACAATTTTTTTTATTGATGCCAATGCAAACAACTACTTATATTTCCTTTTCCCCCCTGAAAGTAATTTAATCATGTGCTTTCTCCACTTAAAAATGACTTGAAACATAATTTTCTCAGAGTCCTTCATAAGAAAAAAATCTTAAGTTTGCATTTTTTTTTTTTTTTTAGCAGTTCTTGCTCTATCCCCTGGGCTAGGGTACAATGGCATCCCCATAGCTCACTGCAATCTCAACCCCCAGGCTCTGAATCCTCCTGTCTCACGAGCTTCTACGACACCAAGCTAATTTCTAATTTTTATAGAAAGAGAGTCTCCCTCCTTGTTCAGGATGGTATTGAATTCCTTGCTACAAGGGATCCTCCTGCCTCAGTCTCCCAGAGTGCTAAGATAATAGGCATGAACCAATATGCTGGGCCTCAAATATTTTTTTACTGGATACTCATGGATAAATCTGTTAGTATATATTAAAAAAAAAACTTTCTGTAAATAGTCCCTAAGACTATTGTAGAATTTTATTGTCCTTCTTAAGATTAAAGTCATTCGTAGTCACTTTTAAATTTTGGCCTAACTATTGTAGCATTTCCTTTAATAATAACTTAGTTTTTCTTTATGAAAATCATATTCATAACATTTGAATTTAAAAGTAAATATTTAATTCTTCTACTTTGACTATAGGCTACACCAATTAATCAAAAATATTTTGACTATTATTTCTCAATATAATAAATTAAGGAAAAATCCCATTAAATTGGTATATTGTAGTCAATAAGGTCAAGCAAATCCTTTTAGATGACTTGTTGGGATGGAAGGTCTTTGTACTCCATTAGAAATGAAATATAGGATAAAGATGTTGCATTTATTATGCTGAGTTAGTATTATTTTCAAAACAACATATTGCAGATAAAAGGTTTTCTTGTTGTCCTCGAACTACATCATTACAAATTACGTCAAATTTTACTTATAAAATAAATGTACACAGGATCTGATAAATTTAAAATAAGGAGATGCCTCACATATTTCTTGAATTGTCTCAGGATGTAATGTCATAAAATGTTCTGTGCAAGAAATAAAAGACATTTGAGTTGTAACAAAATTGCTTGGAGTGAGTGTTTCTTAAGTGGCTGAACTTCAGGCTATTGCCTGCCATGACATGGAATTTCAAAGTGCAGTCTCCCTTGATACCACCTCTCTCAGAGCCCCCTAGCAAGCAGAAAAGGGCACACAGTTATGTAGAACATTCGTGTTTCTAGTTTGGAGTCAGAAGCCAAAGAATAAATGAATTCTAGAATGCAGTTAAGATTTCCAAGCTCTTTACTGAGAACAGCTATTCCTGAAGTAAAGGTAGCAATACGGCAAACACACAGACGTATGAATCACAGTTACATAAAGAGGAAAATTAAACAGAAAAATGTGTTCTGAGAATTAGGACTCTCTGTAGGGATGAAGTTGGCTTTTATTTGAAAGAGATTTTTATTCTTTTGTCACTAAAGCTAGACCAGGCCATAAAGTTTCATGTAAAATAGTTATATTAGTAAAAGCAATTAAATATGTAAGTGCCGTATTAGGTAAATTTTTTTTAATATGTTGATTTGTTGCTAACCAAGAACCAACTAAGAACTAACACTGTCAAAAAAAAAAAAAAAGGTTTTATTACTCACACCCAAAACATTTCTTCAAAAAAATAAACTACACGCATATTATAGAATAAAATTTTTCTAGCGTATTTTGATATGTAATTTTAGAAAAAATTGAATGATCATTATTTATATAATTTTATGTTTCTGAAAACTGATACTTTAAAAATTCTATGCATTTTACTGATCGTTAGCTGTTGACTTTTTTTAGTTAAAAAATGGTCAGCTAGGAATACCTAAACAAAATAAGCTAAAAACACAAAACAGACTGAGTTAAGGTAAACATTTTAGAGTATTTGAGTGGTCAAATACAAGAATTACTAACATTAAAAATTCTCAGGGTGGCACCTGTAGCTCAAGTAGCTAAGGCACCAGCCACATACACCAGAGCTGGCAAGTTCGAATCTGGCCCGGGCCTGCCAAACAATGACAACTACAACCAAAACACAGCCGGGCGTTGTGGTGGGCACCTGTAGTCTCAGCTACTTGGGAAGCTGAGGCAAGACAATCACTTAAGTCCAGGAGTTGGAGGTTGCTGTGAGCTGTGACACCACAGCACTCTAGGCAGGGCAACAACTTGAGACTCTGTCTCAAATAAAAAAGAAAAAAAAAACTTTCAGAGAGATTTTTAGGTAATAACAACTCAAATATTACATCTGAATTAATTCAGAACAAATATGTGACCCCATGTCTTTCAAATACAGACTTTTTGGAGTAAAAAAATCCAACTAAATTTCTAGTGGAGAAAAAAAGATGTGTTTGTTAATGATGGGACTATAAACCATATATCTTAAAATTAAATTTTCTCATTATTTGATGAGGAATATTCTATTATTTGATAAAGAACAAAAAGATCCTCTGAATTTTATTATATCATTTTCCTTAATCAGACATTTCCACATCATAACTTGTTACTTTAACTGAATTTATTAGCCATTTAGTGCTGTTCACATTTTTCCTTATTTCTCTTTCTCCAGTACACGAGGAACAAGTGTACTTCCCCACCGGCTGGGAGTTAGGCGTGACCACAGGGCTGGGGCTGGGTGAGGGGAGTGAGGTCCTCATGTCTGGTGCAAAATTTAAGGGAATGTCAAGTATCTCATGTATCAAGAAAAATGATAATTCAATGACTGTTTTAATGAATCAAAATTAATGGAAAAAAATCCAGGATGATCAAAATATCCAAATGCAAATAAAGGTGGGATCAGAATTATTGATTTTTGTCTTTTTCTTTTAGGCTTCAACATGGCTCAGTTTGGTTCTGTACTGATTCTTCAAGTGATATCTACTCATAAAATGTGAATTTAAAACCATGCTCACAGTGAGATCAGTTATTGACTACTCACAAGAAAAATTATTGAAAGGATAGAATCCCATTATCAAACTCATTTGAATAATAATAATAAATTCTATGGAATTATTACTCAGTCCCCTGACAATTTAACAGATTGCTACGTGACTGCTATGTCTTTATATAATTGTTTGCAAATAGAGAGCATTTGAAAGGAAATGTATTTAAGGAGCTGTAAATTCTCACATAACAGATTTGGTCGGGCACTTATTTATTCAGATTGTATTGATTTATGTAATGAATTAATAATTGAGCATCTCATTTTCATAACTACTTCTAAATATATAATGAGAGTGTAATAAAAGTCCTTGCCTTTAAAAGACTTATAATCTCATTGGAAATAAAGGTACACTCAATGTCTTACCCCAAAGGGATGGAGTTTTAGGAATTTAATAAGTCTGTGGCTTGAAACGTAAAGTGTGCTCTCTCCATAGAAACACAGTTAGAAAAATAACTGGTCTCTGCAGCTGTATTTTAAACCATCCTAAATAAAAGCAGTTTACTAGAAAAATTGGTAGTGTGCCCTCACACTTGAATTTTTTCTCCCTTCTGAGCACAGAGACGAGACACCCCATCTTTCTTGCAGTAGTGCGAGAACATGTGATTAGTGTAGATCATGAACTTGAGAGAAATGATGTGTGGAAAGCAGAGAAATCTCACAGATAGTGCATTTCCCATTTGTGTTACCTGCAAAACAGGGATCTCTCTGATAAGAACTGGAGTGTGTGGAAAAATGCACTGTAGAAAAGTCTTCTTGGTCAAGATAACCAATAGCCGCTCTTAGACGGGGATGGAAAGGTGGTGCCCTGCACTCTGAGGTGGCTGGAATGCAATGCAGGGTACTCAGGCCAGTGGCCTGCACAGTGTGTGCCCTTGGAGACTGATTCGCCTGTTTAAAGATTGAACATACAATATGGCAAAAACCACAACTTGTAGGAGCAAATTTGGAGGGAAGCCTCAAAAAATCTGTGCTGTGAAAATCATGCTGTGCTTATGTGTTTTCTAATTACCAGCATTATCTTTCTAAGTTAGTGGCTAGTTAGGTCTTTCATGAATTCTGATCTATTTTACTGGCCCTAAATGAAACTGGGGGAGATTTTAAATTAATATTTAAGCCACAGTGCTAAAACAAAATAGTTCATCCCTGTCTGAGGTAAGCAGCAATATTGTCTCCAGTAACTGAATCACGGGAAAGTAAAACTCAAGTGTTTTTGGTGGACAACATGAGAAGACTCTCCTATGAGGAAAAAAACTTTGAAGGATCTGCATTCTGTTCATTAGCGTGAACATATTTTTAGTTGCCACCCCAAATAAAAAAGCCAGCTGGGTCATAACACATTCTAGTATTTTAATCCTAAATGGTACAAAGGATCCTAAGACCATTCCCAGGTACAGAAGATGGGGGACAGTAGGTGGACTTTAGGGAGGTCTGATTTGGACATATTCAGTTGAAAGTGAAGGTGAGATAACTTATCGAGAACTGACCCTGTGCCCAGGTTTGCTTAGTGAATTCTAGGGTGAAAAATGAGAATCAAATTCAAATGATTATAGTGTTTAATAACATGTGCAATCTTCCATAGTGGCACAGAGGAATAAATAGCCAACTAACTATGCTAGTCTCACATGCTTCACTGAGAATGTAATATTTGAGTTTTATCTAAAATGATGAGCATAAATTTGCCAGGAGAGAGGTGAAGGCAGAGATATTCAAAGAGAAGAAACAGCAGAGTTCTAAGTACATAAAATCATATGATATATTGGGCTAACTAAAAGTAATTTTATGCTTTCTTGATCTTACAACATCAAGGGTGTCTGGGCCATGAAATAAAGTTTGGATTTTATTCAATAAGCATTATAGAGCCACTAGAAGTGTTTTAGAAGAGGAGTGATTGATCCAATTTATATATTGGAAAGATCAGTCTCACTAGGCAGGATGAAGAATGGATTATATAAGGACAAGATAAACTGGAGAGAGAACACTTATGAGGCTTTCCAAATATTTCAGGTGAAAAATGATGACAACCTAAAGTTAGGATCAATGTGTATATAAAAAGAGGGGGCAAATGCCAAAGCTATTTAGAATATAAACTCAACCTGCTTTGATGGCATTATAGGTGTAGTGTACTCATCAGAATGGCTTGAGGTGAGAATGGAAGGATGTAGTTTATGAGTCAAAGGGAAATACCTAAAAGGACAGTTTTCTAACTTGGAAGTCAATCTGTGTCATTCGCCATTCATGAGGTCAAGTGCCACACCTATTGATCCATAACGTGATGATTGTGAACACAGAAGACTGTTAACTTGCATTCTCTGTTTCTATTCTGTCCCTACTCACAATTACAAGGGATTCTTGAAGCTTCAAAGTTGGTAAAGGGCAGGGGTCCTCAAACTTTTTAAACAGGGGGCCAGTTCACAGTCCCTCAGACTGTTGGCAGGCTGGGCTATAGCTTCAAAGAAAACTATGAACAAATTTCTATGAACACTGCACATATCTTATTTTGAAGTAAAAAAAAATGGGAACAAATACAATATTTAAAATGAAGAACAAATAAAGTTAAATCAACAAACTTACCAGCATTTTAATGGGAACTAAGGGCCTGCTTTTGGCTAATGAGATGGTCAATGTCCAGTTCCATATTCGTCATTCCTAGTCATAACAAGTGATGCAAGTGTGCATCAGTTAATCTAGATCTGGTTGGAGATTTCAGATGTTTCATTCTGGAAAAAGTCTGTTCACAGACATAAGTGCTGCCAAGATGGTTGCCATTTTGAGTGCATGGTTCCTGAGATTAGGATATGTCTCAGAGGGGAGAGATGCATAGAAATTAGGAAGGCTGCTTGATTTGAATGAGTCTTTCAGAGAGTCACAATTCTGCAGTTCAGCCAGTTCCATTTGGTAAATTGTATCCACATCTTCTTTTTTTTTTTTTATTTCAAGATACTTTATTCTTCAAAAGATCACAACACTAAGCTTTTGGCCCATTCTGCTACTGTACAAGCCACAAATGCTTGCTGAGCAGCGGAGGGGTGCTCTTTCATAGCATGTCTGAAAAGTGAATAAAAATGCATATAAAACAAATATTCAAATATTTTCCATAGGAACACAAATAATCTCTTAATCGTACATACTGCTGCATCTACAACCCTACTCTTACAAAGACATTTCAATACTACAAATAATGAAGTTAAATGGTCCCCCCAAATCCCTTAATTCAAGCTAAACTAGCAGTTAACAGCTACACATTAATACTAGCTGAAGCAGAAGTTGCTGGGTGACGTTTCATTCCACTTTCCCAAGCACAAGACACAAGCAGAGTGCCAACATCCTGCTCTTCTACATTGAGTAGGTAGTCAAGGTTCTAGATTTGCTGCACAAGTTGCCACATTGGTCCTGACATCACATAGTAGATAGTCAGCCTCTGGAATCCATTGAAAGTAGAAGCAGCAGCTACAGTGTGAGAACCCATATTTTCAAAGAGCATCTAGTCACTCACATGCATTTCTGGCAGGTCACAGCACTCAGCTATCCGGTCAAGGCCATCGCATGTTGGCCCATATGCTGGATACTTATCATCTAGTTTAGGTCTCTTTTGCAGAAGAGGCTTTACATGAGCATGATCATAAAGGGTGCAATTAAATGATCCATATACTCCATCATTGATGTAATATATAAAGGTTTGTTCACTGGACTCATCTTCATCATCAGAGCCTATCTGTTTCTTTAATATAATTTTTTTGGCAATGATACTAACTGTAAGTGTGAAGGCTGATGCAACATAATATCTGCCTGGATCAGCTATGATTCTCACTCCAAAGTCTGATGGAAAGTACTTGGCCAATGCTGAGTTGATTACACCAGTGATCTCTTCAAATTTAAGCTTCACATCCTCAGATTCAGGAAAGCCAACACCAATATCAAGCAGGTACATGCTGAAACCAACCTCAGCTCCCATGTCAAAGACACAGAGGACATCAGAGATTGCCTGCACGAAGGTCTCAGGATCAGTACGTGGAAGCTGACACGAATGACATCAATATTTAGCTCTTTTGCCCGTTCCAAAAGAAGTCTGCTGGTTTGGAGTGTGGCACCAAATTTAACACTGAGTCGACAGACTGCTTTGGAATCATCAGTGGCAAACTGCAAAACCAACTTGGCCTTTGGATGTGCTCTTCATCAACTTGACTTCACTGTCAAAGTCATCATCTGGACCCCATTATTGGCAGCATACTTAATATGAGACACTTGTTTACAATGATTTGCATAGATAATCCTCTCTGGAGGCACCCTGAGACTTTGAACCAATTGCTAGCACAGTCAAATCCTGTCCTAATGGCAGTGAGGGTCTTCACAATGGCTCTACTGTCATTACATTTGACTGCATAAAAGAGAGTGACATGAGGAAAAGCTTTTAGCCATCTTTGGTGTTTCTTCAGAACATCTCCGAGGTCTGCTACTTAGAAGGCATCCTTATCATCAGACGAGGAAACTTCATTGATTTTTTTGGTCCAGAATGTCCTTGGCAGTAAAACCTTCATCAAGCAAGTGGCAGTCAAACTCTTCATTACTAATGTTGTTTATAGCTTCTTGATGTTTCTTTGAAAAACTAAGAGAAGGAATTTAAAGAAATACTTCCAGCTTCTCACAAAGGCAATTCTCCAGGAATTCTAAATCCCACTGCATGTGTTCTCCAAGCAACAGTGGAAACATTCTTAGAGCATCCGGACACCACAAGCCAGCCCCATAGAGAAGCTGGAAAGTGGCCACGGTGCAGAGCTGGAGCTGGAGCCAGAGCTGCCAGAGCTCTTGGTCACCCCTGCCGCACCCGTCAGCACCTGGTTCCCACCTACCTGAGACGCCAGCCGGAGGTGGCACTGTGGCAGCTGGCAGAGGAACGGCAGGGGTGGTGATTTCAGGAAATGACCTCCACATTTTCAATGTCAATAGAAAATGGGTTATGGAATGCTCTATGTCCTGTTCATGGAGATAAAGCTCTTTAAATCTAAATGGGAACTCTTTTTGCAACTTTTCCAGCGAATCCACACTTGTTTTATTTTGGAATGCAACCAATGGTTTTTCTGCTACCAGGTTTTGCAGCCCAGGATGAGTGCACTGCTAAACAGGGCAGGCAACAGAGGCAAAAACACCTGGCAGGCCGGATAAATGTCCTTGGCGGGACGCATATGGCCCACAGGCCGTAGTTTGAGCACCCTTGGTACAGGGGTGGGTTCGTTGTTTTATAGTTGACAAAAGTATCATGAGATCCAAGAGATCAGAATAAGAAAGTCCCTATATAAAAGAACACAGGGTTTTCTCTTCAGGTCATGCTTTGAAAATGAACCACAGTGACCCTAATCTAGGTGCTGTGCTGCTGTGGAAAAATTAGGTTCCATTCGTGTTGCTCGACTTCATCTCAAACATATCTCTCACATGTGTCAGCTTGTGGTTGCCAAGGGATGAAGTCCTGTGCCATCTATTCTAGTTTCTCTCTCTCTTATTAAATCACAACTGTATACATTAATGCATTTATGTGATATAATGTGCTGATTTTATATACAGTTTGGAATGCTTACACCAACTGGTTAACATAGCCTTCCCTCTGCTTCCTTAAATATTGTGTTAAGACATTTATATTCTGCTCTTAATAAATTTGACATGTACCCTTGCAATATACACCCTAGATGAGGTCCTACCAATTACCCTCCCTCCACCCACCTGCATCCCTCCCACCCCTTCCCTTCTTCATCTTGGAATATGGTTGTGTTTTATCTTTCACATAAACGTGTGGGTGATTATATATTGGTTTCATAATAGTACTGAGTACTTTTTCTTTCATTCTTGAGATATTTTACTAAGAACATGTTCCACTCCATACATGTAAACATAAAAGAGGTAAAGTCTCCATATTTTTTAGACCAAAAATACTTCACAACAAAGATGTCTGCACCAGAATAATTATTGCAGACCAATTCATAATTGTCAAGTCATGGAAGTAGCCCAAGTGCCCACTGACCCATGAATGGATTAACGAATTGTGGTATATGTACACCATGGAATATTGTGCAGCCTTTCCCTCTCTCTTACATTTTCTTTGCATCGTTCAAAATGAAAATAATCATCTTACTTTATTTTTAAAAAATGATTTGTTAGATCAACAAAAAATTAGAATGAAAGAGCAATAACGTACTCCTGCAAGATGAAGATGAAAGCTCTGCTGCTCCTCTTATTTAATGGTTTACTGGGCTTATTCTTCTTAGAAACTCTCGAGGAAGTAAAATATATATAAAATGTTTTATTCACTTCTAACCCTAGCTTTATTTTTTATTTTTTTTTTTTGTAGTTTTTTTTTTTTTTATTGTTGGGGATTCATTGAGGGTACAAGAAACCATGTTACACTGGTTGCATTTGTTAGGAAAAGACCCTCTTACAATCGTGTTTTGCCCCCAAAAGGTGTGGCACACACCAAGACCCCAAGACC
>CAUYON010157646.1:0-13603 GCA_963573935.1 Arctocebus calabarensis
CTACTAAAAAACAAAAAAAACTACCAAAAACTCCAATGGATATATTAAGTTCTTAGATATACTCAGTCATTCTCTTCGTAAATGCTTAGGAAATTTCTGATTTCCCTTATTATAAATGACGCTAAAATTGGCAAATTTGCAATACAGCTTGATAGTTACCTTCTAAACCACACTGTCTATTGTTGAGCGTTTTCAAAGTTTATTTTTCTTTTCTAGGAAAATATCTATAATTTTCCCATTTAAAAATATTTCCCTAGCTGGGTGTTGTGGTAGTCCCAGCTACTTGGGAGGCTGAGGAAAGAGAATCACTTAAGTCCAAGAGTTTGAGGTTGCTGTGAGCCGTGACACCATAGTACTCTACCGAGGGTGATATAGTGAGACTCTGTCTCAAAAAAAAAAATTTTTTTTCCCTATCTCCCCTGCCCTCAAATGAATAGTGAAAATACAAAAAGATACATAACTTGCACAAGGTACCTAAGCTACACAAAAGACTAAATCTCAGGAAGCCCTTTTTCCTCTGGCCCAAGTACATTGCTGAAGCAACAGATGACATTAGACAGAAGACGGTCATCATTATCAAGATTATCTTCTGTATTATCATGCTAGTGATGCAGCCATTGAAACACTAAAGTGCAGCAGGAGAACTGCCCCTGAAAGAAGAAATGCAAAAACAAATGGCTTGGGCGGCTCATGTGGCTCCAGGAGTAGGGCGCTGGCCCCATATGCCAGAGGTGGCAGGTTCGAACCCAGCCCTGGCCAAGAACTGCAAAAAAAAATGGCTGAACCAATTCACTTGGTGTATGCTGGACACTGTGCTAGACACCTGGGATATGGCACATTATGAATACACAAGTGTCATGTTTGATATGTCAAGGAGCTGGTCCACTCTTTTTTTTTTTTGAGACAGAGTCTTCCTTTATCACTCTC
Organism: Arctocebus calabarensis; assembly: GCA_963573935.1. Classification (NCBI taxonomy): domain Eukaryota; kingdom Metazoa; phylum Chordata; class Mammalia; order Primates; family Lorisidae; genus Arctocebus; species Arctocebus calabarensis. The sequence continues at coordinate 928 of CAUYON010157646.1, forward strand.
AGTAGAGTGCTGTAGAGTCATAGCTCACAGCATTGCTGTTGCCTCAGCCTTCAGAGTAGCTGGGACTACAGGTGCCTGCCATGACACTCCGCTCGTTTTTCTATTTTTTAGAACTGAGCTCAAGCAATCCACCTGATTCGGCCTCCCAGAGTGCTAGGATTACAGGCGGGAACCACTGCTCCCACCCATGGAACTCATCAACTCTGTTACAACACTTTTCTAGACTCTTCATTATTCAAACTTATCTATTCAAGGTCCTGGTCTGTTTTGCTCCTCTTCAGTTGCTAATGGTGACCCAACCCAGGCTCTGGGAATTTTCTCCATACTGGTTCAGCAAGTCCGGGCAGGTTCTGCCCCAAGGGCTTCTGGGACCACAGCCCTCTAACAACTTAACCACCCCACCATGTTTCTAACCAGCACCTTTGCTGGACTCAGTTCCTCAGACCAAATCAGCCACCTTGGGGGTGGGGGTGGAAGGGGGTGGGTAGGTAGGGCTGTGAAAATCAGCTTGAGCCTTTCCTGAGGCAAACATGGGAGATGAATAGTTGGGAGGACAGACACTGGGTTAGGCACCCATAAGTACTGAACACTCCTCCTGGAGAACACTTCCTTAGGCATGGGGAAAACAAAAAGAAAAGTAAGTTCTCTTAGAGTTGTTCTCAAAGAGCTGTTAAAGAGGTGAGACCACATGAAGTCAAAATGGTGACTGGTGGGAGAAAGCCTTTCAAACTGTTAAAAGGGCGCAAGAGGAGTGGGCAATTCATGTGAGGGTCATTACACCTTCAACAAGGAATTGGGGCCTTCTTAGGAGCAATTGCACAAGGAAACTTCTGGATGCCTTCCAGAAGATGCTTCTAGCCCTGCAACAATTTACAATCCAATTGGGGAGGCAAGAGAGACTGAGGTAAGTGTTAGAATATAATTTAAGTTGGTGCCATGTGTGATAATATGCCGAAGCAGTAAAAAAGACAAGAACAAGGAGAATTTAGGAGAAAGAAGGGAAAGATTACTAAAGGCTTGATGGTAGGGCAAGTTTGCAGGGTAGTTTTGAGCAGAGTTCAAAGAGAGAGGTGCAGGGCGGTGCCTGTGGCTCATCGAGTAGGGCGCCAGCCCCATATACCAAAGGTGGCGGGTTCAAACCTGGCCTCGGCCGTGCTGCAAAACAGAAAAATAGCTGGCGTTGTGGCGGGCGCCTGTAGTCCCAGCTACTCGGGAGGCTGAGGCAAGAGAATCGCCTAAGCCCAAGAGCTGGAGGTTGCTGTGCGCTGTCACACCACGGCACTCTACCGAGGGCGATAAAGTGAGACACTGTCTCTACAAAAGAAAAAAAAGAGAGAGAGAGGTGTAGTGAAGAAACAGACCAAATTATGGTTGGGTCAGAGTCTGGCTGAAGTGGATGAGGGACCAAATTCAGAAGATGAAAGAACCACATTCAGAAAGCTATAAGGATGGTAGTTTGCTCAGGTGTACGTGGCTGGTGCCTTAGCCCGCTAAGCCACAGGCGCCGAGCCTGCTGGGTGACTTTTGATACTAGATGCATAGCTTAAACTTTTTTTCTTATGTGCAGTTGTTAAAAAAACTTCAGAGTCTGGCAGCTCAGTGGATAGGGAGCCAGCCACATACACTGGGGCTGGTGGGTTCGAAACAGGCCTGGGCCAGCTAAAAAAAAACGACAACTGCAACAACAACAATAACAAAAATAGCACAGTGTTGTGGCGGGCGCCTATAGTCCCAGCTACTTTAGAGGCGAGGCAAGAGAATCACTTACACCCAAGAATTTGAGGTTGCTGTGAGCTGTGACACCACAGCACTCTACCCAGAGCGACAGCTTGAGTCTCTGTCTCAAAAAAACAAACACATCAAAAAACCCCAACAACTTCTGAGTCAGGGAATGACATCATGAAAGAAGACCAGAGGCTGGAGGCAGAGAAACCAGTTACGAGTCCGCTGTGAGCATTTTGAGATAAGGTCCTGCTGTGGCAGTGGGTACAGAAGGATGATTTGAGGGCAACCAGAAGAATCAAGAACACTTGCTGCTGATTGGATGTGGGCAAAGAGGGAGGAGGAAGGGATGGCTGACTCAAGAGAATCTTGGTAGGAAGTGTGTTGAGGGGAGGATTTAGCATTAGGTGAGACCTCAGTGTTTGCAAACGTAGAGAAAGATTTACATATCTATCAGCAGGAGTGTACTCTCAACTGATTATCTTATAAAAACTGTGGAGTTTCTCTATGAGACAGCCGGGCAGAAGATATTACATGATTTAGAATGGCAACACTAGGGAGCAATTCCTGGCTCCCGTAGGATGGGAGAATGGAAATGCATTCTGCTTTACAGTTACAAATTCTGGGCTGAATCCCAGGTATTTTGTTTGTTGGTTTCATGATTTCATTGTGTGTACTTGGACAACATACTTTAAAACTCATTGGTCCAGTTTTTTCATCTGTGAAATAGGGCTATAATCTATTCTTTGGTTCTCCGTGAGATTTAAATTACAGCCATTATTTATTGAATAAATAACAGGCTCTGTGTTAAGAACTTTATTTGTATTTTCTTATTAAGTCCTTAGAACTCACATTTTGCGTTAAAAGACTTCCAAAATTTAGTGGCTTAAAACAACATCCATTTTGTTTGCTCCCAATTCTGCAATCTGGGTTTGCCTTGGCTCTGGGGTTCTGCTGGTCTTACTGATGTTCTCTGATGTGTTTGCAGTTAGCTGGCCGGGCTGGCTGGGACTGTGCTTAGCTCATATGCTGGTAGCTGAACTTTCCCCTCTCTCTGAGTACTCCAGGGCCTCTCTTTCTCCATGAGATTTCTCTAGCAGTGTAGTTGGACTTCTTCCCTGGTGGGTTAGTTTCCCAAAGTGCAAAGATGGAAGCTGCTATACCTTCTTAAGGGATGGGATCGTCAGGGGACTGGCACTGCTACATTTCCCGTAAGGAAAATCACTGTCCCAGTTCAGGCTTTTTTTTTTTTGCAGTTTTTGGCCAGGGCTGGGTTTGAACCTGCCACCTCCGGCATTTGGGGTCGGTGCCCTATTCCTTTAAGCTATAGGCACTGCCCCCAGTTCAGTTTAAGTAGAAGGGACTACTACTTAAATAACAGGAGGCTAGGCCATTTGAAGCCTGTAACAGGCAGACCACCACAATACTATCTCTAATTTGTAAATGAATAAACTGTGATTTAGGGAGACTAAGGTTACTTACCTAAGGTACAGGATAAAACCAGGTACTTCAAAGCTTGTGTTCTAAGTCATAGATTAACAAATGCAATTTGTCTAGTGTTTTAACCTGGACTCTTAGTATAAGGTGGGTACTGTTATTGTCCTTAATTTACAAAAGGGGAAACCCACGAATAGAGAGCTTAAATATCTTACATGAAGTGACTCAATTATTTTGCTCCAGAACTTGCATATTTGTATTTACCCACTACACTATGCTGCCTTTTTTGGGTTTATATATAAACCTGATATATACAATGTTTAATCTGAAGCTGTTATTGGAAGGGCTGGGGTGATAGCACATCTATTGAATCACGATCCCATCTCATAAATTATTCGGGAGTTTTTGAGTTATCCTGTGATCAGGGCAATTTTCTTTTTTTTTTTTGTTGAGACAGAGTCTCACTTTGTCACCCTTGGTTGAGTGCCGTGGCATCACAGCAACCTCAAACTCTTGGGCTTAAGCGATTCTCTTGCCTCAGCCTCCCAAGTAGATGGGACTACAGGCACCCGCCAACGCCCGGCTACATTTTTTTTTTTTTTTGTAGAGACAGGGTCTCACTTTATCGCCCTGGGTAGAGTGCCGTGGCGTCACACTGCTCACAGCAACCTCCAGCTCTTAGGCTTAAGCGATTCTCTTGCCTCAGCCTCCCTAGTAGCTGGGACTACAGGCGACCGCCACAGCACCCAGCTATTTTGTTTTGCAGTTTGGCTGAGGCCGGGCTTGAACCCGCCACCTTCGGTATATGGGGCCGGCGCCCTACTCGCTGAGCCACAGAAGCCGCCCCCTAATACTTATTTTTTAAGTGACTGAAGACTTGACAGCTACTCAATACAGAGAATAAGACGAGCTAATAAGTGGGCGGTGTCAGAGATTCCAGAAGTGATTATGACCTTTCTGTCTTCCTGGCTGCTGATACAGGAAGCCAAATAGGATTCTGCTGCATGCTGTTTAATTTCCTAAGGACTGGGTTTATCAAAAATCCCTCCTGATCTAACCCTTTTCCTAAGAAGGTCTCTCCTTTCATTGTAGGTCCTAAGTGGATGCTTCTTCCAGGTCCTCCACCACAGGTGACACCCAGGCCCCAAGCTTCTAGCTGTTCAGGGATGACCTTCTCTCTCCTCTGCACGCTTCCTTTCAAAAGGCTATAAAGATGAAAGAGGCAAGGGACCTTGAAGTGAGGAAATTTGTCCAAAGTCACCCAAGGAGTCATGAGAAGGACTAGAACCCAGTGATCTGGACCAGCCTAGAGCACTTTCACTACACTCTCTGGGCCTCTCCAAGTGACAGCCAGCTGCAAACAGGTTTTCATCCAGAAAAGTGGCTAGAAGTTAGGGCATTGCCTGCATCTCCAGGAGCAGATGTCCACATAATAGGAGACAGGCTAGGACCTGCCATAGATGCCACAAGTGCACGGGAGCCTGGAGGAGGAAAGGAGCAAGAGGCAAAGGCAGTCAGGAGGCCAGTAGTGCCCACCATGTGTAAAGAACGTCCTTGTGATTCTTATTTCCTGCTTGTGGCTTTGACTTCCTGGTTCGTATCTTTCTGGACTTGTCCTGGAAGTTAGGTGACTGGACAGGGAAAGGTGTTGGCAGGAAGCATTCATTTGTATATTCAAGGTATGTTTATAGGCACCAGACCTGGGGATACATGGTGGGCAGAAAGGTGCTGGTCGTACTTATTATGGTCTTAAGGCATCATGGTTGCGTGTTGCTTGCTGTGACCTTGGTAGGGGCACGTGGTGGAAAAAGGACAGGCTTTAGGATGGGCAGGCACCGGCTGGAATCCCGACTCTGCCACTGAACCGCTAGTAACCCCGGCAAACAATTCCACCTCCTGAACTTCAGCTTTGGTTTCCTGTGTATCAAATGGGGATGATCTTGGGACTGTTCTCCTGAGGCTGGGGATGAGTGCAAAGCAACCAGACAGGGCGACGCGCAGGAGGTCCCTCTTGGGCCCTTCTTTCCGGGATTCTCTCCCCTCCTCCCTCCCTGCATATTTGCCACCTTCATGTTGAGCAGCTGACACACAGGGCTAAAGTTCCAAGGCCAGAGATGCCATCGGTGAGCCGCTTTGCCCAGCAAGGACCTGTGTTCCTCTTGCACAGGTCCATCCCCACCTCAGAAGAGGGCCAAAGTCTTATCTGGTTGTGCAAAAGAGATAAACAATTGTATTTTGTGTGGAGAATCCTTTATATGTAAAATACAAATAAAACCTAAGCCAAAGAAATAGAATGGGTCCAGAGAAGCCTGCCAACTTTGCGCAAAGACTCTGGGTGTCCCCAGCCAGTCCTGCACCCTCCATTTAGAATCCGGGTTCTCCCTGCCTGTCCTCTAGCCTCATACACTAGGTACTAGTGCCCCATGGTTTCCCCAGCTGGACTGGCGATGCGCCTACCCCCTGCCTCAGAACTCCTTACAGGAGCCAAGAGGAAGCACGGTGGCGAAAGGCTGACACCTTGTGGCTAGCTGGTAGCACGAGTTCATCCTCCTCTGGGTTAGATTAGGCGGTGGAGCCAACAGGTATGCAAGCACTTTGTATAAAGGGCCAGAAAGGAAATAATCTAGGCTTTGCAGACATTCCGTGTAGACATTTAAAGCCTCCATAGACAGGACACGAGTGGTTGTGGCTGTGTTCTGAAACTCATTTTCATATGTTATGAGTCTTATTATTCTTTCAATTGTTTTCAATCATTAAAAAACATAACAACTCTTCTCAACTCATAGACTGGGCCAAAAATCAGTGAGGTAGATTCAGCCTCCCGATTCTAGCTTGCCGACCTCAGGCCAAGGACATCTGAGTGTCTCTGCTTCCAACATGGACTCTCAACTATCATCTTTATTTTATCATTGTTCTATCAAGAATCCCACTAGTCCTACTCCGGAGAGCAGACTGCTGCCACTAAACCTGACCAGAAAGTCTGAAGTTGTTGTTGGTTTTCACCTATTTCATAAGTACCCATCAGGTACCCAGCCCTGTCCTGAGGTGCATGCAAGAGCCCAGAAGCTTTGTTTTCTGTGTGTGTTTCTATTAGAGACAGGGTCTTACTCTGTTGTCCAGGCTGGAGTGCAGTGGCATCAGCATAGCTCACTGCAACCTCAAACTCTTGGGCTCAAGTCATCCTCCTGCTTCAGCCTTCAGGTAGCTGGCACGGCAAGTGCATACCATCATACCTGATTTCTTTTTTTTTTAAGAGATGGTATCTCACTATGTTTCCCAGGCTAGTTTTCCATACCTGGCCTCAAGTGATCCTCCTGCCTTGGACTCCCAAAAGTGCTAGAATCACAGGTACAAGACACCTTACCTGGTCAAGAGCCTAGAGTTTTAAACTGAATTTATTTAATATTAACTTTTGCTGATTCGTTCATTTGTTCAGACAAATTTACTGAACCTACTGTGTCTCAGGCACTGTGATAAGACAGACCTGATCTCTGCCCTCAAGGTTTTCATAACCTGGTTGGGAAGGTGGACACCAGAAAGCAGGTGTTATAGTGGGAAAGCACAGGATATGTGGAAGCCCAGGGGAGGCATTTAAATCTGGAATCTGGAGCCAGAGGTCAGGGAAGGCTTCCTGGAGGAGGAAACGATCTCCGAGCTGACACCTCATGAGTGAATGGGAGAGAGGAGGAGAAGCAAGGAATTCCAGGGAAAGGTCTGGGTCAGGACAGAACCTGACTTCTTATGTCAGAACTATAATCATCCAGGAAAAGTGAGAACTCATAGTTTTCACCCTCAAGGCCTTCCTATCTGGTGGGTGAGAGTGTATGAAGCAAGTTGCTTTAAGGATATAGAGAAAAGTTTGAAAACATTTTCCCTCTAGCTTTGTAGGATGGGTTAATACCGAGTCTCAAGAAGGCAAGTGAAGACTCCTAAGGCCAGGTGGGGGTGGGTCTTTACACAGGGCACTGAGAAAATCTGCAAGGGGGAGAGAGATGTGGGTCTGCTCCAGAAGCCCCTTAAAAAAGGAGGAGGGGCTTGAACTGAGCTTTGAAAAAAACAGACTTGGGTGCTGGGAAAAAAGAAAGCTGCATTCACCGCCTGTAGTCCCAGCTACTCGGGAGGCTGAGGCAAGAGAATCGCTTGAGCCCAAGAGCTGGAGGTTGCTGTGAGCAGTGTGACGCCACGGCACTCTACCCAGGGCGATAAAGTGAGACTCTTTCTATACAAAAAAAAAAAAAAAAAAAAGAAATAGTGTGCTTTTGTCTTGTTATTCCAATTACTGCTTTTCCCTTAATAGTCCAAGTTGAGAACCTGGTGGGATATCATTCTGCTCTTTAATAACATGTTTCAGACATTTGAAACGCTGAAGAATTGGTGGGACTAAATGAACAACACCATCTGGCTCGGAGAAGCAGCCAGAACCTGCCAATGCCACCAGAGCCACAGAGGAACTTGGAAGATCTATCCTGTCCCACAGCCACGCCTCTGAAGGCGAAGGCAAGTCTGTGCACGTTCACTGGGGTCAGCTGTAACTACTTAGCCTGGGCACGTCCCCAAATTCTAAGTCAGTGCCTCCCATTTGCATGGCTGGAATGCAATACCTTTCTTGTTTTGTTTCTTAATTAAGAGTTGGTGTTTGTATTCTCTTTGCAAATATTTCCCCCTCCTTTTTCTTAATATTTCCCCCTCCTTTTTCTCTCGCTGACCTGTCCACCAGCGTCACAGAGAATCACAGTTCGCCAGTCCGACATATGGTTCTTAACTGGGACCGGCACTTTCGTCATACTTCAGGCAGTTCCCGGTTCCCTGATAACAGAAAGACTAACTACTCTTTAACAGGGTCAAGACCCTCCAGATTCCAGGCGGAGATACCATGAGTAGAGCCACGTGCAAATCTCTGAGTTCCCTGAAGTTCCCTCTGGGAATGTGAGTGGCAGCTGTCCTGGCCGGTTTTGGAATACCAGGGACTGAAAAACACATTCCACCTGTTTCATGTCATCACGGAACTCTGATGTGCGGTTTAACCAATGGCCCAGGTTGCTGTTTCCTGTGAAGCCAGATCAAGTCACCAGGCAGCTTTCGCTACGTGGGCTCTGAGAAAACACACATCAAGGGCACAGAAGCAGAGACCTCACATGAAAGGTACCACGTTCAAGAGCGCGCTTACCTTCCCAGGGTTTCCTTTTGTCACTCAGGATTGGGCTTAATTTAACCAACAAGTATAACAACGAAAGATCGTGCCACATTAATTCTGCTATACTACTAATGTATTTTTAAATATCATTTTAGTTTAATGGCACATAGTTATGAGGAAGAAGACTGTTGAAAAAGTTGATGTCCTTTTGTGGGTAATAAGTTTTACAGCAAAAGGTGTTAACAGAAAAGGCAGAAACATATGCATTGCCCAGAGCGTCAAACCTCTTCCTGCTGTGTGACCCTGGCCAGGTAATTCAACCTTGGTGAGCCCAGCCCTTTCACCTGCAAAGTGGAATAACAATAGATCTCCTTACTTGATGAGGAATACGATGATGCCCCCAGCCTGAACTCAGCACTCTGAGAAGGAGAAGAGCTGGCAGCCTGGTGAGTTCTCCCGCTTCTGCCATCTGCCCAGCATCTCTCCACCTGATGTAACAGGACCCCTCCGAGCACCACGCCTGCAGATGTTCACGTACACGTGATCCACGTAGGTGGGACGACTCCTCATATCAGTGAGGGCCCCAAGAGAATGGGCAGCGCCCTCCAACTGAGTGACAGGAGGAGAGTGCACGACAGGAGCTTTCCACGGGTGCGTGCAGTGTGGAGTGCCCAGGGTGAGCAACCTCAGGGCTGCCAGCACCCCACAGCACCCCATCACTACTGGAATCCAAGGACACAGCTGTGTGGTGAGTGACCTGCAGAAGGCACATGTGCCCAGCGCATCGAGATCCTATAAGGAGAGAAAGACCTGCCCGCATTCTCCTTCTGGCTGATATCTGGAGTGTTCCAGCTGTCCAAGCCCAACTCAACTCAGAAGGGAAGGGCAGCCTGTAGACAGTCCCTGCAGGTCAGCCTATAGGACAGGGAGTAGGGATAGAGTGGGGTCACACTCTTCACCCATCCCCCCAGGGACTCAGGCTCCTTCCTTTCCAGTTAATCTGGCCAGTTTCTTCTTTGGTTGCCACTGCAAACCCTGTAGTCATAGACACTCATTGCAGTATCGTGTTAGATCTTGGGACAGCTGCCTTCCTCCCCAATCTGTGAGCCCCTCAAGGGTGAGAGCTCTGTAAGAGTAAGCACTCAAAGACATTTGCTCACACAATCATCATGGGTGGTGGGAAGCATGATTTACATTCTAGAACTAGTTCCTTCAAAGACCGGTGAGAGCAAATACATGGGACGATTCAAAGTTTAGGATGAAATTCAGTGACTGTGGATGAAGTTCTAAATGGAATTACATTCAAAGAGTTAGCTGAAAAGGTTGACAACTTTGCTTCTAATTAAATATATGTTAACTTAGTCAAGTGCTGTAAGTTCATAGGACCCTATGGTAAAAGTAGCCTATCTTTATCTTGGCAGGATTGTTCAGAACCAAATGCTCATTCCATTGTAAAACTTCACAAAGAGGGCGGAGTACACATGTCTCCCATTTACAATGGAGAGGGTTGATAGTTTCATTTAGTACACATTGGAAAACACTGGTTAAAATGAACCAAGCAATATATTCTTTATATGTCAATGGCAGGGGTGTGGCTCAAAGGAATTTGCTCCCAGTGAACAGGTTTGAAGAGCAAGGGAGGAGGAGGAATATGTCAAAAGTGCTTAAGTCACATCCAGGATTCTCAGCAAGATGCCTTCAAATCCTGGGGAAGGAGAAGGTGGAAGGGCAGGTAGGGAGCAGAGCCTGCGCTCCTCCAGGTTCTGAACTGCAGTGCCCTGAGTTTAGCAGAGAGTGGCAGCCCAGCCTTAGGGCCACCCCTGGGACTGACCCAGTGGGGGACATATGGGGACACAGCCAGTAGGTGTAGTTTGACAGCCAGGCGCTTTGGGGTCTGAGTGACCCGTGTTCTGTTCCCTTGAACAGCCCAGCTCTGGGGTTCAGTCCCAGGAGAGGTTGGGGAGAGGGACAAAAGTGGGAACAGCAGCTATCTGCCTTCAGGGTTACCCATGCAGTGCCACCTGTACCTCAGATCCTCTCTGAAGGTCTAGTCGTCTCTGAGGGACAGTGACCAAAAATAGGTTGACACAGAGTGCCTGAGATTAAATGAAGGAATCAAGACTTCCAGGGCAATAAGAAGGCCACTCAGTAGCCCTGTCCTCCTTCTCTGAGGCCAGGACAGTGTTGGTGTGTGTGGTTCCGGTCTGCATGGAAGCCGTAGGACTTCATCACAGGGAGAGCAGGGAGCTGTTCCTTCAAGAACTGACTTCCAGAAGACAAACGAGCCTGCTGCAGTGGAAGTGCACGGACAGGTCGAAAGCAAACACAAGGTCTCCGTGGCTTCTGGGCTTTGAGAGCCGAGGTTGTCATACAGTCTTCCATGGGAGTGAGCAGTCTCTAGGTCAAGATCCTAAATACCAAAATGTAGGGTGTCCCCAATGTGAAGAACGCTACCTTGGAAGACGCTGCCCTTACCCGGTGCACAGTCTGTGCAACCGGACCAGCTGCTCTTCATTGGCCTCAGCCTAATTTAGGCAGAGTAGAAGTCCCTTAAAGACATTCCTGGTGCAGCAGACAGTGGGCTACACCCTTCTGAGACGGTGGCAGTGGACCTAAAAGCCTTTCAGTCTTTGAACTGTTGAAGCCAACTTTCGACAGCACATTTCATTTTTCTCCACCTATGTGCCCTGCCCAACAGGCATCCAGTGGTAGAGAACTCTGTGCGTATGTGTGTGAAGCCTCGCCCCTATCATACCAAACATATTAAAATACATCCGCATCTCATAGGTTGTTTTAAAAATCTCCTTTTTGCTCCAAAAGAATCTTGAAAGAATTTTTATAATTTTGCTTTTAAAATGATGAGGCTACAAGTCACTCATTTAATTAACTATTGGCAATGATTTGTCATGGTTCACGCAGACTCAGGAATCCTTTCAAAGTGAGAAAATACATCCTGCAAATGATTTTCAAGTGTTATGGTGATTCCTTGAATATTAAATTTCATACTAAAGTGACAACATGGTGCACTTTATACATCTTCAATTAAACAGGTAATCATACTGGTGTTGCAGGTTTCTTCATTTTGGAGCTCATAATTGCTTTTGGGTCTCTGATATTTTTATGGGTTCATGAATGTTAAAGGCTCTAGGCAAGGGGTTGAAAGAACCAGTGAGGAACAATGGTCCATGCGTGTGAGCATGTGCTTGTGTGTGTATGTGTGTGTGGGGGGGTGGGCAGGTGTGTAGTGTAGTCTAGGGGCAAGGAAGGGTGGTGTAACTCTTGTCAACCTTAGGTTACCTCTTACACAATAAGATTTTGTCTCTTCCACTATGCCCACAGCATTCTTCATGTCCCATACTTATTTTCAGAAAGTCCTACAAATTTCTTTTCTGAACTTTCTATCCCAGAATTCTTTTTTGTTGAGACAGAGTCTCACTATGTCACCCTGGGTAGAGTGCTGTGGTGTCACAGCTCACAGCAACCTCAAACTCTTGGGCTTAAGCAATTCTCTTGCCTCAGCCTCCCAATTAGCTGGGACTACAGGCACCTACCACAACGCCTGGCTATTTTTTGGTTACAGTTGTCATTGTTGTTTAGCAGGCCCAGGCCGGGCTCAAACCGCTAGCTTTGGTGTACGTGGCTGGCGCCCTATTCACGGGCACTGAGCCCATCCCAGAATTCTTTCAGCCAATGCACATCTTCTCTGTCAATACCCAGTCATGTTAATTATGCCCATTTCGAATAACAGATGCAGACAAGTACAATTCCAGCACATTAACCAAGCATTAATGCTACCGACTTTCTCTGAAAATCGTGACCCAATGTTTCAGGGGTCGGAAAAAGAAATGATCATTCGCTTGTAACAGATTTTCCAGCTTGGTGAAATATGACGATGTTTTTCTCCTCATAAAACCAAATGTGCATATCAATCCAAATAAGACTAGCAAATTGACTTCATATGATGTAAACTTATGGTAAACTTATAGTAAGATCACATGTGTAGAATCCTCAGCTAGAGACTGCAAAGCCCTCATCCAGCAAACAAGCTTGTATAGCTCTCCCCCTCCCTTGGTCAAGTTGGGGGACATAGTGGCATTTAATTACTCAGCTTCTCAGAAGAGGGTGATGATTCTCCCACTTTCTTTACAGTAAGAATCATTTGGGGTGTCCACCTGGCCCCTGTCCAGAATGCAAGGGTGACCCCTGGAGGGTGGCCTGTCCCCAGAGGTGAAGGCCTCCTGGGACAGTGACCCCATCAGAGCCCAAACTGGACTGAGAGTGCCCGGGGCATATTCTCATGGCTCCAGCTTGTGTCATCACCCCTCAAGAGCCCCAGGTTTGCCTTACAGTGGAGTGCCAGGAGAAAAAACTTCTTTTGGACAC
>CAUYON010157652.1:0-16174 GCA_963573935.1 Arctocebus calabarensis
AGACTAAAGGCCTAAAGGAGGAGATGGGGAAAGACCGGGAGAGAAACGGAGAGAGCTTCTCTCTCCCCACTAGAATTCTCTCCCTCTACCAGGAGCCTTAATGTTTTCTGTATTCTTTTCTGTGAATAAATTCTGTCTTACTAAAAAAAAAAGAAAGAAAGAAAATCTCTGTGCCCATGCCCTAGAAATCATAGAAAAAAATGGAATAATTTCTGACAACACAAAACCTTCTGAGACTCATTCAAAAAGAAGTAGAACTCTTGAACAGAACAATAATTTGTAGTAACACTGAAGCAGCAATTAATTAAAAATCTTCCCAACAAAAATAAAGTCTTATACCAGATGGTTACATAGCCAAATTCTATCAGACTTTCAAAGAAGAGTTGGTACCATATTATACAAATTATTCCATAATATCGAGAAGGAGGGAATCTCCCTAACTCATTCTATGAAGTCAGTGTCATCTTGATATCAAAGCCAGCAAACAACACAATTAAAAAATAAAACTATAGGCCACTATCCCTTATGAATATAGATGATAAAAGCCTCAAAAAATACTAGAAAACTGAATTCAACAGCACATTAAAAATAATCCACTTTGACTAATTGGGACTTTATTCCAGGGATTCAAGAATTGTTCAATATACATAAATCAATAAGTGTGTTTCACACATAAACCAAAGGAAAAACAAAAACATTATAGTAATAGCAATAGATACAGAAAAAGAAGTCAACAAAATCCAGCACTTTTGACGATAGAAACCCCTCAAAAAACTAGGCAGAGAATAAACATCTCAAAATTATAAAAGTGATATATGACAAACCCCCGCCAACATCGTGCTGAATGAAGAAAAGTTGAAACATCTCCCCTAAGAACTGGAACAAAACAACAGTGCTCACTGTCATCACTTCTATTCAACATAGGGCTGGAAGCCCTGGTGAGAGGAATTGGGCAAGAGAAATAAAGTGTATCCAGATCAGAAAACACTAGGTCAAACTATTGCTTTCTGCTAATGATACAATCTTTTATCTGGACAACACTAAAACTTCAGCAAAAGATTGCTGGAATTGATAAATAAATTAAAATCTCAGGTTATAAAATGCATAAATACTGATTTATATAGCATTTCTATCCACCAATAACAGTCAAGCTGAGAGTCAAATCAAAGACTCAAAACCATTCACAATAGCTACAAAGAAAATAAAATAACTTGGAATATACTTAACCAAGGAGGTGAAAGATCTCTATAAGGAAAACTATGAAAAACTGAGGAAAGAAATCACAGAGGGCATAAACAAGTGGAAAAACACATCGTGTTCATGCATCTGTAGTTCACTTGTCTTTCGGCTTTATTGAGTGTTTTCATGGCGAATACATGCTGAATTTTATTTTCATTTCTATTCTGCAATTGAGGGAATGATGTGGTTTTGTTCTTCACTAATATGCTATATTATATCAATTGATCTTTATATGTTGAAATAATCCTTTCATTCTAAAATAAATTCCATATGGCCATGGTGTGTAATCTTCTCAAGGTGTTATTGAATTTTATTTGCTAGCATTTTGGAGAGTGTTTTCACGTCAATAGACTTCAGAGATACTGTTGTCCAGTTTTCTTTTCTTCTAATACATTTGTCTGATTTTGGGATTAGAGTAATGTTGCCTCATAAAATGAGTTTGTATATATTCTTACCTTTTGAGTTTTTTAGAAGAGTTTGAGAATAATTGGTGCTAATTGTTCTTCAAACATGTAGCCTAGTTCTTCAGTGAAGCTGTCTGGTATGGGGATTTGCTTTGCAGAGAGGTTTGATTGCTATTTTCATTCCCTTACAAGTTATAGGTACGTTCATATTATTTTATCTTCATAATTCAATCTTAGTAGTTTGGACATTTCAAGATATTTCTACATTTTCTTGAGTTTACCTAGTTTCTTGGTTTGTAATTATCCATAGTAGTTCTCCATAAGTCATTATTATTTCTAAGGCACCAGTTGTAATATCTCTTGTTTCTGATTTTGGTTAATTGAATCTTTTTTCTGTTTACATAATTGGTGTAGCTAAGAATTTGTTGATAGTGGTAAAATATTTTGATATAATTAACTTTTGGATTTTTTTTTCTCTGTGTTCTTTATTTGTTTACAAAACAAAACAACAACACAATACCTGACTCTTCAATACTATACTATACTATAGGGTATATAGTATAATATATTCTGAGACATTATCAGAGATAAGAGTGTCCAAGGAGACAGGACAAGTAAGTATAACGTGGTATCACTAATGGAATCTTGGAATACAAAAAGACCCTAGTTATAAACTAAGAACATTTGAATAACTAAGGAATTTAGTTGATGATAATGTATATTGGTTACTTAATGGGAAAAATTATATCATACTAATGGAAAATATTAAGAATAGGGAAAACTGGGTGAGGTGTTATATGGGAATTCTGCATTAACCTTTTTAAGTTTTCTATAACTCTTTACTTGTTCTGGAAAATAAAGTCTATTTTTTGCACTTAAATATTAACATTATATTTTCTAAAAGACATTTCAGCCAAAAAGGAAATATTAGTCACAGAAAAACAAAAACTGAGTTTCTCAAGCGATCTGCCTATCAGATAGTTAGATGTAACAGACAATGTGTGTATCTGCCTTTTTTTTTTTTGGACGCAGAGTTTTACTCTGTCATCTGGGTTGGCATGTCCTCAGCTTAGTTCATAGCAACCTAAAAGTCCTGGGCTCAAGCAATTTTGCTTCAGCCTCCCGAGTAGTTGGGACTATACAAATATACCATTAAACCGGGCTAATTTTTCTATTTTTAGTAGAGACAGGGTCTCACTTTGCTTAAGCTAGACTTGAACTTCTAACTTCAACTGATCCTTCGACCTTGGCCTCCCAGAGTGCTAGGATTATAGGAATGATCCACCATGTTTGGCCTGTATTTTTGGTTTCAACACTGGTTGTCACTTATCAAACTCAAAAGAAACTCACCTAAAGTAACAACTATGTATACTAAAGTGATGGCCAGGCAAGGTGGCTCATACCTGTAACGCCAGACTTTTTGAGCTAAGGGAGGAAGATCTCTTGAGGCCAGAAGTTTAAGATCAAGCTAGATAATAGAGCAAGACCCTGTCTCTCCAAAAATAATTTTGAAAATTTGGACATGTGGCTCAGCGCCTGTGGCTCAACAGGCTAAGGCACCAGCCACGTACACCTGAGCTGGTGGGTTCGAATCCAGCCCCGCCCGCCAAACAATGACGGCTGCAACCAAAAAATGGCCGGGCATTGTGGCAGGCACCTGTAGTCCCAGCTACTTGGGAGGCGGAGGCAAGAGACTCGCTCGAGCCCAGGAATTGGAGGTTGCTGTGAGCTGTGATGCCACGGCACTCTACCCAGGGTGACAGCTTGAGGCTCTGTCTCAAAAAAAAAGAAGAAAATTTGGACACGTTAGCATGCATGTGTCATCCTAGCTACTTAGAAATGTACTGAGGTGGGACGATCACTTAAGCCCAGGTGTTGGAGGCTAAAGTGAGATATTATCTAGCCACTGTACTCCAGCCTGGATGTCACAGAGTTTTTCCTTAAGAAAGAATTTTGATAGGCTCATAATATATTAAAATGTAATCTTTGTGATAATTGTAACAAAAAAGGAGGGGGAAGGAAATTGAAGAAAGTTTGGTAGGCCAAAAATTTGTTAGTATTTATCTGAAATACATTATTTTAATTGCTAACTAATTTCCAGGGAAACACCTAAGAAAAACTTTTTAAAAATCTAATAAAGACACAAGAAAACATAAACGGTATACTAGAAAACATTTAACAAAAGAAATTGCAGTTAAAGGGAAAAATAGAAGAAAAATAACACTTAACACATATAGAAAATAAATAAGATGATAGAAATAAATACTACCTTGTCAGTAAATAGATAAAATTGACAAACTACTATCATAAAATTATCATTTTCCAAGATGATTTAAAAATATATTTAAAAATAATCGGTCTGCGTGTGGTGGCTCATGACTGTAATCTCAGAACTCAGGTAGCCTAAGGGGGATGGATTGCTTGAGCTCACAAATTTGAGACCAGCTTGAGCAAAAGCGAGACCCCATCTCTACTAAAAATATAAAATCTGAAGCAAGAGGATCACTTGTGCCCAAGAATTTGAGGTACTGTGAGCTATGATGCCAGAGCAGTCTACACAGGGTGACAGCTTGAGACCCTGTCTCAAAAAATAAAAATAAAAAGAATCATTACAATTCTTTATGAAGAACTATATATCATAACTCAGAAACCCTAGGGAAAAAAATAAATTTCTAGACATATAAAACCTACCATTATTAGAGAAATAGAAAACATCGACAACTAATAATGGCTAACAAGATTAAATATCAGCATGAGCAAGAGCAAGACCCCATCTCTAATAAAAATAGAAAATTTGATGTAAGAGGATCTCTTGAGCCCAGGAGTTTGAGGTTGTTATGAGCTATGTTGCCACAGCATTCTACTCAGGGCAAAAGAGTAAGACTGTCTCAAAAAAAAAAAATAGATTTTAAAACAAAATCATTGCTGGAAGTAAAGAAAGGCACTAATAATAATAAAGTAACCATACATATATAAATGTATGTATATCTAACAATAATTCCCCAAAATTTATGATATAAAATCAGACTGGTTGAAGCAAGAAATAAGAAAATTAATGATAATAGTTAGAGATTTCAATATCCCACTCTCAATAATGAATAGTATAGTTAGCCAACAGAAAAATAAACAAAGAAATAAAGACTTGAATAACATTATGAACTCAACTAAACTTAACAGATATTTACTAAGCACTCAGCTCAAAAATAGCAGAATATACATTTTTCTCAAGTCACATGGAACATTGACTAACAGAGACCATATATCAAACTACATGACCCTGTATGTCTAAAAGAATTTAAATCAATGAAAATACATTCTTTAATAACAATAGTATTAATTATAAATAAAATCAGAAGGAATTTTAGAAAACTTATAAATACATGTCTATCAAACACCACACACTTTAATAACCGATGGGTCTAAGAAGAAATTACTAGGAAAATTAGAATAATTTGGTGCTAAATCAAATTCAACAACAACATATCATATCCTTTTAGGATGACACTATAAAAGTGCATAGAGAGAAATTTATAGCTGCAAATATGTGCATTGAAAGAATAAATACCTCAAATCAATAACCTTAGTATTTTTTAATGCACTAAAAAAGAGAGCAAACTAAACCCAAAGTGAACAGAAGGAAGAAAATACTGCGCCATAAACATTAGAGGGATAAATAGATAATTGTAAAACGATGGAGAAAATCAGAAAAACGACATGATAACTCGAAAGATCATCAAAATTGACAAAATTTTAACTAGATTGAGCAAGAAAAAAGGAAGAGGACTTTTCCTTTTTTCTTGCTCAATCTAGTTAAAATTTTGAAAGAGGGGAGATTACTACTAACTACACAGAAATAAAAGAATGTATGAAAATACTTTGAAAAATTGGTTAAGAAATTAGATCATAAATTAAATGGACAAACATCTAGAAAGGTGTGACTTCCTAAAATTGAATCAGAAATAAAAAATAAATAAAACCTCTAACTAGACCCTAAACAAGTAAAGAGATCGAGTTAGCAATAAAAAGTCTCTCACTTTCAGTGACTTTCAGTTTTTGCTTGTGACAGAAGAATCTTGGATTTCATCAATCATAGCAATATGTAACAAGCTAAACAAACCTAAATATCATGTTAAGTTCTTCCAGATCAGTAGGAGAATTGAGGTAATAGGGCAAGCCACTGCTCTCAAACTTGAGGAGGCATATAATGAACACAGACCCCAACATTTACTGGGAGCAGAAATCCATGTGCAGAAACATGCCGTGGAACAAGTGCTGCGGTAGGAAAAATCTGAACTGTAATTGAAGAATTGTCAGAATCTCACTGCAAAAAGCTTGAGTGATAAAAATCCCAGTGGATTGTTTTGCCCCACCCCCACCCCAAAACAGAGCAAGCATCAGAACCAGAGATTCCAATGGTGGTTACCCAAGGGTGGGGGATGAAAGTGAATGGAGAAAGGACAGATGTTGATGAAGGAGTTCAAAGTTTCAGTTAGAAAAGAGAAATAAGCTTTAATAATTTGTTTCACAGAAAGTGACTATAATAAGTAGTAATGTATTATATATTCCAATGCCAAGGAGTAGTTTCAAATGATGTTTTCCACAAAAGTATGTGATATTAGGAATTTGATAATTAGCTTCAATCTATCAATTCTACATCAGACAATCCAGAGAAAGAAGGGGAGTGCTATGCACACTTGAAATACTCCCCAGACAAGTCTAACCAAATTCTAAATACCATTTTTCTACTGTAAACAGTTCCAAGCACCATGGGTCCACAACATCCCCCCGTCGGGATGGCACTAGAGATGGCCCTCAGGGAACTGAGAGGCTGCTGGGGCACATCTCTGTGTCTGCTCTGCTGGTCAGAGGCCATCAAGCCATGGGCAGGTGTTTTGGTAAAAACAAAACAAAATGGACGTTTTCCATGAAATGAAACAACCGACATCATATCTGTAATGCACATTCATACCACAGAATCTTATCTAGGCTAAAATTTTAAGAACAAATGTATGTAATTTGCCTAAATTGAATATCTGCTTTCTTCATAGACTCCACTATTTCATAACAAAAGAACAAAAGAGAAAATAATGCTGTCCGACATACTGAGCTCAATTCTTTCTTTTAGGATTGCTCATAGACACCAGCATTTTCATATTCTAAGAGAGAAGGAACAAAGAAAAGAGCTTCAAGGGAGATGGGAGAGAACCCTGGCCTGCTGAATAAGGACATCTGCAGAGCCCATGGAAACAGCATGGGAACACTGTGATTAGTACTCAGCTGCTCTCACCTAAAAGGAAAAAGAATGTGGGTATTAGTATTCAGCTATCCTCACCTAAAAGGAAAAAGAATGTGGGCACAAGGTAACCTAGGTAATCAATGACCAGTAGAAAAGGACAAAGGTGCCCAAAGTGCAGAGAAACCATTTAAAGAGTTAGAAACAATTTCAAATGATGTGAAAGAAGACAGTTATACCTTTATATTTGTACCTTCACATTGCTTTTGCATCTCTGTCTCTCCTCACTTGCCAGAGGAAGCCACTTCTACAACTTTCTTTAGTACTCTAAGGTTTCTCTTAGTCTTATAAAATTAAAAAGCACTAATGCATGTGCAAAGTTACTTTTGCTTTCTATTCACACAGCCTGTGCTGTTC
The DNA here is from genome assembly GCA_963573935.1 of Arctocebus calabarensis. NCBI lineage: Eukaryota > Metazoa > Chordata > Mammalia > Primates > Lorisidae > Arctocebus > Arctocebus calabarensis. Next base: position 7,294 of record CAUYON010157652.1, read on the forward strand.
CAATTTTATTTCAGGTTTCTACATATTTTCCCTTTCAATCCCTCCATGCCTCAGTTGAACTTTCTAGTTCCCATGAGTAATTGAACCAGGTCAGCTGGGTTCCGAGAACCTGGATTCCCATCGCTCAACACTAATAAGATTTACCAGGAGAGAAGACAAACATTTTCAAGGTTTATAGTGGATACGTTATGCCTATCAGCTAATATTCTCAACACGGAGGGTAACTGACAAAATGGTGACTTATCTCATGGCTCATGTATTTCTACAAAATGTTAACTAGTTCTTCAGCCTTGATCTCAGATGTTTGCATACGAAAGTAGTGAATAATCTTGACTTCCTGATGTGAAATACAACTTGTGAAATGCAAACCTACTTGTGAAATTCCTTACTGTTTCATAGATTAATGATCATAATGGCCTATACATGAATAACCTGCTAGTTAAACAAAGAATGTGCCTGTGGTTAGATATATAAACAGGTTTGTAAATATTTCTGCTATTTTTCTTACTATACACTTTAGCTTGTCTTGTAGAATCAATTATGCCATTTTTTTGAATAGTCGATACTCTAGGGCATCACCAAACAAATCAGGGATGTGTATAACCCCATAAAACATAGTGCTTAATGCTTCAGCAAATGAAAGCCATAACTAATTTCATAACTTTGTATTGAATTCAATCTTTAAATTTTTTTTTGGTTCATGTATAATTTGTTGATGATATTTTGCATCTGTTTTGGAAACCAAACTAGAATTAGCAGACAGAATTCTGAACTATAATTAAATCTTGGAACTATTCCCTTTTGGTCATTAACCTTGTATCCCCGATTGAAAGACAGAGTTTACTGCATTACAAGATAATTACCTTAAGAGAGTTTCATAAAGAAGCAATATTCTCTGGCAAGGAGTTAGTCACTCCTTTGATTAATACAATAATTAGGAATAATAAATCAAGTGCAAGATTCTATTGTATGAGCTAATCTTGTTATGTGGAATCATGCTATAATTCTAGAAGAAAGAATACTTTATGTCTTTTTATTTGCCTTTTTATATTCACTACATTCTATTTAAATAGTAGTGAGGTACAGGAGTAGAATGTAATATAGAAACTTCAAGTTAAATTAACTCTATAATCTCACTATTTTTGCAACTTGTTATTACAATATTAATTGCAAAATGCACTCTAGATTCTTGTTCTGCAAAGTGATATTTATGGACTAGCAGTATTTGTACATCCTGCATGCTTACATGAAACACAGAATCTCAGGCAGCGCCTTTGGCTCAAGGAGTAGGGCGCCGGCCCCATATGCTGGGGGTGGCACATTCAAGCCTAGCCCTGGACAAAACTGCAAAAAAAAAAAGAGAGAGAGAGAGAGAGAGAGAAACACAGAATCTCACTTGACCTCAGACATGAATAAAGTATACATTTTAGCATGATCCTAACGTATTAAATGACAAACATCGATATACATATATATCCATATGTTTGTGTATATAGACATTCACACACATAGAGGGTGCCCAAAAATGTAGACATATTTCAGAAAATATTGTATTAAAATGTACTGTATTAAAATGATAATACCCAAACCACATTTGATTTCTACAATTAGAAGAAATATATTCCTTAAATCAACAGCTTGGGGAAAAGAACCATAAAAAAGGAAAAAAGATGAGGAAGGAGTTAGCCAACCCTGCCTTTAGCATTCAGGAGTCTTGATGTAAAGATTTTGGATTTATGCTGAAGGTACCTAATATGTAGTTTGCTGCTCGACCTTAGTTTCTTGGCAAAGTTGTCTACTTTGTGACACTGTTCCTGGGGATTCTTAAGAGACTTTGAATTTTACATCTCCTATCATTATGTGAATAGAAGTCAAGGAAGTGGATGTATGATATTTTTTAAACTAAGAATTATGAATCCAAGGTTTAAGTTTCTAGTTTTTATATTTAAAAAGCTTTATCTCCTCACACTCCAAAGTCTCATTTTCAGCATACTATTAAAAGAATGGAATCTAACTAATACTGAAATAACACTAAACCAAAACCATTATATAATAGTAATTGGAGAAAATTATTTTCATAAAGTTCCTGTTTGATTTATCTGCAATAGAAGCAGATCAAATAGTTCAACATTCATTGTATAACTAGTATAAATAGATATAATAACCAATTTGAAGGTTTTGTAATGCATAAAGAATATAGTTAATAAGAATACCTACTTAATATCAATGAAAAATTGAAAATCTATAGAGTCAAGATTTTAGCATGACATAATTATATTATAAAATTGGTCAATAGATCAATGTGTTTTATTAAATAATACTTTATTCCATCTTTGCAAATGCTTCCTCTGGTTCAAAAATTAAATTTTCTAGTTCTGAATATTAATATATTTGCTCCTTTTACTTCTTATTATATTTATAAAGTTATTCCTAAGTAAGATTTTTAAAAGTTAAAAGCAATAAGTATCTTCTAGATTTCCTGATTTCACAGTAATTAAAACAAACCATTGAAACCATCCATTCCTTTCATTGCAAGAAGTAAATTCTTTGAGTAGGTTTCAAATAAAACTTTTAGTTTTAACTCCAAACTTACAAAAAAGATTTTCAACTGGAAAAGCTAGGACTCTGACAAAAAAAAAAAAAAAAAAAGAAGAATATAGAAAAATACAGAATTCAACCAAGTTGTAAAGGATTGATTGTTGGAAAACTTAGCCACAATTTTGGAGATATGTACAGAGGAATGAGGACTCTAGTTTATTCAAATTAGAAAAAAATAATTATTTAAAGGTCTGAATGGAGGCACTGAAATGTTTCAGAGCAAAATGGGAATACATTAGAATGTCTTTGGAAAAAGCAAAGAAATAGAAGTGCGACAAAGCAGTGAAATAAAATAGCTAAGGTTGTAGTGGTTTGGGGAGGTTCTATTTACTCAAAACAAATAAAATAATTATATAGCCATATATACACAGGCATTATAAAAACCAACTCTTTATAAACATCATGAAATTGTACTCCTCCAATGCTATAATCACAAAAAAAAAGGTTTATAGTGTCCCTTAGTGATGTAGAAAGAATCTGACAAGTACATGATGATTTTAGTTGAAAACAGTGTAATGTTAGTGAATAGGACAATGCAATACTACATTGTACCACTTCTTCACAAAGAGAAATTATGCACAATATCAAGAAAAAATGTCATAGCTCTAACCTACTGATGTGCAGAAATACCCATGTTTTATTTTTTAGTGACAAAGGCAAATTTCAGCATAATGTGGTTAATGTGATATTGTTCATGTAAAAACAGACAACAATGAAGAATATACAAGTGTCTAAACGTACACGTAAAGGACTTTTTACATTATGATAATAGTGACTGATCCTGCAACGCCCCTTTGTACATGTTTCTTACTCAGGGCAATAGTATACTGTTTCTGCAAATTTTAGAGGAAATGTAAAAGTTGTTCTTAACATGAAAGTAGTAAAAATTATCCTGAAACAAGCTTTAGATAGAACCACCAGTTTATAGAAATATGAGGAATGAAACAAATAATTCTAAAACACAGCTAAGGTAAGTTAAAAGAAGATATTAAAAATGTAAAAATATATCAGGCTTATCTATGTATATTTAGGGAATCAATATTGTTAAAATATTAATCTCTGCAAATTTACCTATAAATTTATTGTAAGTATGTGTGCATGTGTATGTAAATTGACAAAATGATTCCAAGATAATTAAAAAACTAACACATCTTGGATAGGTAATGTAACTTTTATAAAGCAGGTTGCCTTGAAAACACATGACTAGTAATATGGGATGCTGATGAGAATGTGGGGAACTAAACATTTACAAACTAAACAGAGAATTTACATTGGTAACCATGGTATCTGAAAAAATATGATGGCATCTAGTAAACAGATGAGGCAAATCCTATATGTATGTGTGCATCAAGAAAAGCTATTGTTAATAAGAAAGAAAACACAAAAAGGACAAAATAAGGTAAATTTCATTATTTTTGACATATATACTCATCTGTATAGTGTTCATACTTATGTGTACAGGTATAAATATGTAGGTATGAATGTATGTACATGTATATATTTGTGCATATTATTTATTACATAGATAATCCAAATAATTAAAAAACTTATTTAAAAAAACAAGAAGTTAACTGATGACTTCATGCTGAGCCTCAGAGTCAAAGCACTCTATAATATCTTATTTGACAATGTGTACGTTGCTTTCTTGGCATTATTATTGCTAATATTGCTTGATATTTCGAGGCAACAATTGTTTTCTTTTCTGAATATATTTATCTTCATTCATTCTTTACATGGTTTTTCTTTCTAGTCCTTATCTTAAACATTGTTATTGTTGAATTTTAAGCCTTTTAAATTCTGTGAAGGCAAAAAGTGGAAACCTAATTAACACATGTATATGTAAAAATAAAACAATAAAAAATAAAAAACTCAAATAGAAAAAAAGGACAGATAAAATAGCATTTTCTAACATCAGAACACAAGACTCCAGGTGAAACACATATGCTAGAGATATGAGAAACCATTGAATGAACTTTAGAACTTTTTATAAGTTACATAATACTTAATACCTTATAATAACATGTATGCACATTTTTACAATGTCATAGCAACAACTCATTTTTACTTATTGTTAATGTCTCTATAACTATTCCACAAGTGAAAGTAGAGGCTGCAATATATAAACTTTAGAAAGTATTCATTTCTAAAGAGTGAGTGTGGCAGAACTAAGTGCTCTTAGACAGAACTCTAGCCTTAAATCTGTTTTATATCTTAAACCAGTGGTCCTCAACCTTCCTAATGCTGCGAAGTACTTTCATCGTTAAAAAGGGGTCGTGACCCACAGGTTGAGAACCGCTGTAAATTATCTATCTGAAGCAAATATTGGCAGTGGTACTATTTGGGATGTAAATAGAAATTTTTTTCTGTGTTATGTAACATTTTTAATATTTACAATATGTTTGTAAAGAAAACTAAGTTTTACTCTTCCTTATCTGAAATATTTTATAATTAAACAAAGAAAGAAAAATGCCAAGGAATTTTCTTGGGTAAAACCTGCCATGGGTTATCAATTACCATTATAAACAGCCCCATGGGTCCTCTTCTGCTTTTGTATTTGTCCACCAGTTCTCCATTCCCTTGAGTTTGCTCACTTAGCTGGCTCAGTTTTGTCACTTTCAAACAATTTTTTCTGTTGTATCTTTTCTGTTTTTGTTACTTTTTTTTTTTTGAGACAGAGTCTCATTTTGTCACCCTCGATAGAGTGCTTTAGCATCACAACTCACAGCAACCTCCAATTCTTGGGCTTAAGTGATTCTCTTGCCTCAACCTCCCAAGTAGCTGAGACTAGCAGGCGCCTGACACAATGCCTGGCTATTTTGTTGTTGTTGTTGTTGTTGCGATTCTCATTGCCGTTTTAGCTGGCCAGGGCCAGGTTCAAACCTGCCACCCTCGGTATATGGGGCCAGCACCCTACCCACTGAGCCACAGGCACCGTCCTGTTCATTTATTTTTATATTGTCCTTTGCCTTAGATGATTTCAACCTATTTTGTGGGTTTTATTTCTGTCAGTTTTCATTATCTTCCCTCTCAGTTTAGATTCCCTGTTGTATCTATGTTATAATTTTGTGTGTACTGAAGTTTTAGTTCTTATTTTATTTCAGTGTTTAGATGACTGGTTTAATATTTTATTCCTCAATAGTATTCCTTTTTTCTAAAGTCACCTACTTCTTATAATATCGCTTTTTCCTCCTTTGTTATTACCAAGTGAGAAAACCATTTTGGAACAGTAGTGTTGGAGATTGTTCATGTCCTTAGACATATTGTCTATTTCTTCTTTATAGATACACCTGCACAGACTCTTCCAACCTCCTAATGTTAATTTCTGCAGTCCCTCCAAAAGTGAATCATCTGACTTTAAATTCCTTATAATGAGCAATCTAGTAGATATAGACACAAAACCCACCTCCATAACCCTGCTTCCACTACAGTGCACTGAATCACTGGAATGGCATTTTCTTTTCAAATAAAAATACTCCTAATCTCTTAGTGAAAAAATATATAATATTAATTCTTTACCTCGTGTTTTCTTCTTATAAATGATTTGAGAATGGCTAGCACATGGACATATCACAATAGAAGAATAAGGAATAAATATGTAAGGATCCTTTACTGGGGACTAATAGGAAACTCTCCATAGGCAGCCTAAGAAATGCAGGGCTTCTTCTGAAATTCAATGAACGATTGTAAAGGTAGAGCCCACGTTTTCAGTAAGTATTAAATATATAAATGACCAAGAAAGAAATTAGTACATTGGAAGTAGGCTTGTTACTCCAGTGGATTGGGAATAAGTCAAAACCACACAATCTTAAACTACTAAAAGCAAATGGTTTGACCTTCTCTAAACTTGTAGATTCCCTGAAACATAACTTATCATGACTCTCTTCTGATATGAATGAAAGGTGCTCATAAGCAAAGTAAAGCACTATGAAAATTAGTTGCAAACTAATGTGTATGTTTGTCTTTTTGTATACTGCACTGTGATAAAATATGTCTTTACTGAGGATTGTGATGAAAAGAAAAAAGGCATTGGGCCAGCCAACCTCCAAACTTGACCAATATTAATGTGAAGATTCTATCAGTTTTAATCAACCAAATTTATTTTTTCCTTATTTATTTTATAAAAACATAAAACACCATGTTTAGAAAGCACATTCTCTACATTTTAACTAATTTTGCACATAGTAAATAAAGCTCAGTTGGGTACATTTCCTCATTAACTTTCTGATAGATAATATTTATTAAATAATACCATAATGAGTAACAATTATTCATTTAATTTGTGTAATATATACAAGTCTTCTGCTTATACTTCAATTTGATATAATGTTAAAGTTACTCATACAGACCAAATATGATAACCACAAAATAAAAAAGAAAGTGATGAAATCTTTGAGAACATTTCATCTTTATAAAAATCATAGGTATTTTTTAAATAAAGTGACCTGTTTTCAGACTTAAAAGCCATATTTGAATGGTGTGAATATAATGGTTGGGATTAACTTATGGTCAAGTAATTTATCCATTTCTACATACATATTATTGAAGTGGATGGTGGAAGTATTATGCTAAGATTTTCAGAGAAAAACATCATTTAGACATAGTTGCGAAAGTTACAAAGATAATTTTTATAATTTTCTATTGTACCTTGAAGAAGAAATTTCATTACAAATTTCTGAATTGCCCCCTCACATGAAATTTTTAACATTATTTTCACATTTTTTCTATTATTCTAAAAGATAATAGTGAAAAATATACTTTAGATGAACCACATTTACTTTTGTCATTAGGGAAGAATTGCTATATACACTGAACTGTAAAGAATATAAGACACTAATAACTTTGTATTATTAGCTATCAACAATTACTTTGACCTTTAGATTTTTCTTTAGAACATTCTGGTATTCCATTCTTAAGATACTAATTTTCTGATGAATCTACTAAATCTTGCACCTGTGATTCATTTCCCTGTGTATATATAATATTGTTATCAAAGGTTACATCTTTACAAGCACTTCTTTTGTTTGCCTTGACTCTGCAGAAGTCAATGATGCAGAATTAACTCATATTTTACTTTCTAAACAGCCAATTTCTTCAACACACTGTGAGTTCTACTTGGTTCTTCACAAGTGACTTTTGTAGCCTACAAGCATAAGAAGCTGTTGATTCCTGAGAAGTATGTGAAGTGTTTTTAGACTCTGTTTATAGAGGCTTCAGCTCTTTGAGCTTCAGGTTTTATGTTAGGGAGTCCCTTTTCAAGTCTTTTGCTTTCTAGGGATCCAAGGCAAGACTTCAACCCCAGATAGTAGGATCCATCCCCAAGTCCCTGAGGGTCATTAGCATTGCCAGTTTCCATTCTCTGAGTTGGTTTTGATTTTGCTTTTGTTTCTACACACAAAATTCTACTTTATACTAAGAAATAATTTCTTTTGAATGTCAGAATTTTTATGTTTGCATTAATGTGTTACCTTGCTGTAGCAGCTCAAGTTACTTTAGAGACAGAAGTCAACCTTCAGCATTTTGGGGTGGAGGTTTCATGACACAAAACAACTTATTAAAAGAATAGGTGGCCCTCCCCTCCAGCCTTCACGGCCGCTGCAAACAGCCCACGGCCATAGCAACTGATGCTCCCTGTGCTGCCGAGGTCGCCTCGCTCATAGTGACACAAAGCCCCCGCCCCCTTAGCCTTCACTGCAGCTGGAAGCGGCTGGGAACTGTGGCCATTGCTCCAAAGCTGCCGCCCAGCGAATAGAGAGGACACTTTCGGGAAGATAGCAACCTCTGCCCGGGTGCTGCTGCAGTTGGAACTGCCCAGGTGCTGCTGCAGTTGGAAGCCGCCGCCCTGTGAATAGGGACACACCACTGCGGCCCCGAGATCCACAGTGACCACGTGGCTCCTCCCCTCTAGCCTTCACTGCCGCTGCGACCCACGGCCATAAATCCCATAGCAACCACCATGGCTTGTGAGGCCGAGGTCGCCCGCACATAGTGTCACAAAGCCCCTGCCCCTTAGGCTGAGAGCTACTGGGAGCCCGGCCACAGCAACCCCCGCCCCTGGGTGCTTCTGCAGTGACTCCAAAGTTACCGCCCTGTGAATAGAGAGGACACCTTCGCGGCCATAGCAACCGACCCCTGGGAGCTAGTGCGGTTGGAAGCCACTGCCCGCCCCTCGAATAGGAACACACCACTGCGACCGCCGAGATCTGCAGCGACTGAGAGGCCCCTCCCCCGCAGTCACTACGAGCCCTGCTCCCTTGCTCCCCTCTCACAGCAGATCGTTGTTGCC